>JAOBYK011247526.1:0-21765 GCA_025434845.1 Phenganax subtilis | reverse complement strand
ATTTATAAGCCGTTAACCATCAAGCTTCGATGTAGAGGTAAACAGGTCAGGTTCAGAACATTTTTAATATATCCTGTCATTAAAGATATCCACTGAACAGACATCTGTATATATATTTGTGTGTGTGTGTGTGTGTGTGTGTATTCTACTTTCTTTTTAATTAAATTTCTTATAGTTTATAGTGTAGATGCAATTCCGTCTGTTGTTCTCAATACAAGGTAAGAATAATCACATTATATTCTTTTTAGGTCTATTTGCTAAATTATCTGGAAACATGCAAAACATATGGTTTACTTCAGCAGGTATACATTCATTCAGTATTAATAATTCTTTGTGTATTGCTCATTCAATAATTCGGCAAAGTCACTTCCCTGTAGTAGGAACATGTCATGAACAGTGTAGTGTGTAATATTGTGTGGTTCTGTCGCACAATGCAAATCTGCTTGTTCATCGTGTTGGAACAGCATGGTGAAACAAGTTGAGCTTGTCATTGTGCAGTGTAATGCTTTGGAATGCTTAATTTAATAATTGCAAGGCAAGTTGCATGAAACATTGCTCATGAAGTACAAATAAGTTCTAAATAAAGTTAGTTTGTTGATTTTTAACTCTGTAATATCAAATTAATTTCCTATTAGGACATAAATCTTCAGTCTTCATCTGAAGTGACACCAACTTCTGGTAAAAAAAATCTGGAAGAATTAGCAAATGAAAGGCAAACCAAAATCAGCAGATATAAAAAGATGAAAGAGCAAGAAATACAACTTAAAGTAAAGTTTTGGTTTGTTCAATGTGCCTTTTACTAAATTAAGTTTGTTCTATTATCTTGTATGTACGATCCTGAAGTTGTTCCACAAAACTACTTTGCGTGGACAGGATCATATATCAATGACATGGATTTCCATAAATTGCTATTATTATTTACATTTCTAATCTCTTAGTATTTTCACTTCACTGCATGTTTTTATAGGAGTTTTCTGATATGCTTGAGAATGATTCAATTTTAAATCCTGATGAGGAGCTACAGGTAATATGCAAACAAATGTACAATTACTGCAGTCAGTTGTGTTTGAAAGTTTTTGAGTGTATCATAAGGGTACATTTTTTACTGGAGCAGGTAGTTTAGATCTTGGTTACGTTATTTGCATGAATTTGGTTTTTCTAAACATTTGTTTGCATTGTACAGTAGTGCTGAATTTTTCTTTTCAATTAAGAGAAAATTCAACATCTTGCTACTGGAAAACTGGAAAAACAAAGCACTTGAGAACATATCTGCCATCAATAGTGAGTTTATTAATGATGCTGTACAATGTACTAGTATTTGTTTCATATTTCAGATCCAATCTATTTCATATTTCTAGGTGAACTGCCAATACTGATTCACATGGCAAAGTTAAAACAAACAGGTGAAAACCATCCCAAGGAAGGTGCACAAAACAACAACGAACAAAATAAACGAGTAAGCAACAAGCATCACTAAAAATCATTAGTCAATCATCTACTGTACTATGTATTACTTTAGTACTGCAACTTCCAAACTTTTAACCTATTTTAACTTTTGATCCCGACATGATGGTAACTGATTTTTGCGACATTTAAGCATGTACTATTCTTGTTTCTATAAACTTTCATTTAAATCGCTCCAAGTCTCTGACAACTTCTTGTGTCTGAGGTACATACATGAAATACTGGACAGCTAGTACAACATGCATTTTCTTATATTTTTAGTTGTTCTCAAAGCCTGTGTTAATCACAAGAGAGATGATACAGGTATGTGGTATTACTATGCACCTTCTTGTTGAAACCTTGCACATGTCTAAGCACATGAAGTCAGAAGCCATAATTTAGCTCCACCTTGCTAGACTTGATCCGCTGTTTTTCACTGATGGGTTTGCTGCAAACTGCAATCAATTCATTTCTATAGTTCTACTTTAAACAAGAGGTTATGGGGCGAGTTTTCACTAGGGATGACAGTCGTCTCGTCTAGCCTGCGTAAAATTATATAAACATGCCCTGAGAAGTTCCGATTCTCGGCTTTTCTAAATAGCAGCATATCGTGATGATTTTAGGACGTTAAGTTGCATAGTGCGTATTATTTCTGGTAAGTATAGGGGCGGTAATAAAAGTGTTTGACTGCCTTTCGCTAGTTAATCTGCCGTGTTTTGCATTTCAGAGTAAAGTATTTGGGGCTGGTTACCCAAGTCTACCGACAATGACGCAAGAAGAATATTTTGAGAAAGAATTACGGGAGGGAAAAATTGTTACAGAATTCAGGTGATACTTTTTGTATCTTGTTTTTCTTCACTTAAGGCGTAACGTAACATAATTATATGGAGGATAGTGCAGTCGGCATTGCGAAGATTTGATTATTTATCAAGTAAGCTACGTTGGCATTTGTGCAACCTCGCAAGCCAGGGTCTTCACCTCCGCGGAATTACTGATGGCTGCAGCGTAGACCCTGGTTGAAGCTGGTCACGTGACCCCCCAAAATCTAGGGGTATGTTTTTTTCATGCGTGTACTTAGTACATTTTGACAATGAAAAAACATCCTCCAATCAAAGATTGCCGAAATAAAAATTCAGTGCCACTCCTCCCTAAGTGTAAAATTGGGCATTTATCAGAAGCCCCCAGATTTTTGGGGGTCACGTGACCAGCTCCAACCAGGGTCTTCGTCGCAGCCATCAGTAATTCCGCGGAGGTGAAGACCCTGGCTTGCAAGGTTGGCATTTGTGATGACTACTCATTTTAATTCTTATGATAGTTCAAATAACACATCAAAGAATAAGAGTGACGAAGAGAATGAGAAAGAAGAACATGATTGTGCTGAAGATGAAAAATATTTGGAGAAATTAAGTAAAGATAGGAAATGGGATGACTGGAAAGATGGTTCGTATGTTTCAGCGACTCTCAGATATTCTCTAGCTCTGCGATCTTTGTATTTTTCTATATTCAAGATAAGCTTTCTTCGATATCATTTGATTTGATCTCCAGCATGAATAGAATACAATAATACACAATCTCATGTATTTTCGAGATAACAGATGACGGGCAAGTAAGGATATTTTCATGTTAAAAAGTATTGTTTGCTCTCAAATCGAATTTTTTACAGATCATCGTCGTGGCTGGGGCAACACAGACAACAGGGGATGAAAATTTTATTGCACAAATGGTTGTAATCATGTAAAGAAAGGCTTTGTGTTGGTCAACGCTGATTAAAACAAGAATGAAGTAGAATAAAGCCATGCATAGGTGCATCATCGTTATCGTCATGTGCTGGATTTAATACACGTTGTATTCCTGACTCGTTCAATATCCCTATTCTTAACCCGGTTTGTGACTGACTAATATACAAGCAGTTTGCCTGCATGTCGCCCCCTCGTACTTAGACTCTTTAAAGAAAATTACCAGTGAAAATTACAAGCTAGACAATCAGCGCGCGAGACAGTTTAATTAGGGTGGTTGCATCGGTACCACTCCATGTACCACCCCCGACAGAGTGGTACGGAACTGGCGCACTTATGGTGCTCTCGTAAAAACGTTATGCAACTGTTACATGAAGTATGGCTTAAAAACCCATCCGGCTCAGTCTGTGAATGGAAAAACATGGCAGTTGACAGAGGAGTGGAGTAAAAATGTAGATATTTTTTTGTATTTGAAATAAAATGGCTAGCTGCACCAAGTTGATGTACGTATACAAAGAAATACTTTCGGCACTCCGGAAACAAATGTGCCTTGAGTCAAATAACGTTAGTAATATTGTAATACTGACTTTTGACTAAACTTGAGTAAATTATTTGATTCGTTCAAAGTCAAGTTTACAAGTGTCAAGTGACGCACTGACGCGTGCTTACTGGGAAATCATGGAAATTCAACACTTTGGCCGTTTAAGTGTTATATGTAATCATAACCTGATTAGTATGGGGGTAAATTGTAAAATAGATGTTCTTTTTTATAAATTTATGTCTGCAAAGTTATTATTGACATATTGGTGTACTATAGACAGAATGTTTAGACACCAGCTATACCCTCTCAGCACTTTCGCACAATTAGCAAAGGGATAAAAAATATTATTTTATTAATTGCGATACTGTATTTATGAACTTAAAATCTCATTTTAGGTATCAGGCTATAGGGACACATATGGTTATTCTTATATTACCTCGCTGTATAGAAACAGAAATGAACTTTCTAACAATGTGGATTCAACTAAGCATCTTCAATTTTTGGCTGAGACGTATTTGTGCCTTTTGAAAAGCATACAAACTTGCAAGGTACAGCATAAGTTTTTTTAATTTTTACCAAATTAGAAGACTGAAGGAGTTTGATTGTATTATTTCTCATTCAGGTACTATATGAACGATATAAAGGTGGAGAAGACTCTGTCGAAAAGATTGCTACTAAAGTTGGCTTTAAACTTCCTTCCTTGATGAATGAACATTATACAAATGAAGTTACTTCAAATGTTACATCAGCATCAGACAAAAACATTCCATAGGCAAACTTTAGTATACATTGCAAACTTTATCTATTTGATATAGTTTATTCTATTATTAGGCATACATTAGTATATAGTTAGAAAATTTCAGTACAATATTCAGGGTTTCCACTTTACAGAATAATAATACCTTCAATTTACCATGAATTTCCTTTTTTCATCTAAATTTCCTTTGCTAGATGCTAAAATTTCCTTTAAATGTTTCTTGAAATTGATGTCAACCCTGCAGTCAAAATATCAAAATAGATGAAGTACAACCATAAAATTAGTAAATTTCAAATGGACTATTTGAAAGTTGTGATCAAAAAGAAGTCGCTATTACTTGACACGTGTTCTAGAATTGCCCCATATTATTTCCTTTAAATTTCCTTTTTGTTTTCATTTCCTTCACTTTTCTCTATTTTCCTAAAACTTCCTTTCAGAAGGAAATTTCCTTCAAAGTGGAAACCCTGATTGTGGTAAAAAGCCATTAAAAAGCTTAGCAGAGTATCAAAATGTGGACATTGTATGTAGAAGTGTAGAGTCATGTAGATCCTCTACAAAACGTTTCATGCCTGCGAGTAAAACTTTCTATTTTGAAATGCAGCAGCAAAACTACTGTTTCTTTCGATAGTTTCATGAAAAACAGTAATAATGCTGTATATTTTGCGCTAACTAATCAGAACGGTTATTTTTCTTCGTGAACCAATCATGTCAATCTATTGTATTGATCATTAGTGAGTGTGTTGACATGATGTTCTGTTTTCTTGATGACGTTTTTAACCAGAAATTTTTCTCCCTCGCTCAAACGTTGCTTACGTGACAATTCCCAATGTTAACAGTATTTTGTCAACCATTTACTAGTGTAAGTTCGTATTTGTCTTGAAGTTTCGCATACGGTCGTTAAAACATTTCGGTACTATGCGTAGAAGCCAGTGATATTAACAATAACACTCGTTTATAATTTCCACGCTCTGCAGTTGACGGTAGAGCAAATACGTTGCATCAACTGAACAAGAACATTAAGCCTGGGAAAACAACATTACTCTTAATAACTGAAAAAGTTTGAAATTTAATGTTTTACGGTCGTAGACTTGCAGCGTTAGGAATGCTTGGGAAATGGCAATGTTGTCGAAGTTTGAGCAGGAGAGAAGGTGTATGCTCCCTGCTTTAGTGCGCGTTTAATATTAGTGATGGTTTTTCTTGACAGGAGTATCTAATTTGAGTGAATTCATTCACGAGAATTGATGGTAGTGTTATTGGATTGTTCTGTAGAAGTCCATCTTCACAAAATTGAGTGGAGCATAAAGTGGGGTGAGAAACACAGCTAGTGTATCCGTAACTAGGTTGTTGCGCTTACATGGAAATGTAGAAAAATTTGCGATATTATTTAAACATTGATATCGCAATATTTGACTATTCGATACATCGAAAGATATTGACTTTATATTGATATTTCGATAGCTATCACTGTTAGTTAACTTTTTTCAATGGTAAATTGTTGTTTTTTAAGTGCGTTTCCTGTCGGTATTGCTCTTGTCTCTGTTAATTTATTACATGAACCGTGTTACTGTGGAGAATACGCGTGTTTGGTGCAAAGTCACAAGCTACGATTAGCCAATTTTTAAAATATTTGAAAACTGAAAAGTATCAGTATTCAATATTTCGATCCATATTCGATAGTTTTTCATTGTCGCAACAGCCTATTTGTGACCGTAAATTTTCCATATTTCGTCATGCTGGTATACGTTTGTATGTCGTCCACGCTACATATCCTTCACCCGAGGAAAAAAATCGTAATGAAAGTCACGCAAACTGAGGTTTTTGGCTCGAAGATGTAGATCTGTTTGTGATTTTTGCAATAGGGTATGACGAAGACCATTCGAGGAAAGTGTGCGCATAGTTTTGGACCATTTTTTTAGACTCGCTACTTATGCTAACAAGTTGAAAGGGCCAAGCACACTCCTTTTTTGAAAACATTTAAAATTTAAAGCTTTTCGGAAGACCCTATATTATCGTTTGAAGAATGGTGTAGTCATCCTTAGGAGTAAAACAACATCTAGCGTTTTTCCAAAGTAAATGTTTTTGTTCACAACTATGCGCCAACTATTCCAATTACACGCGAGATTACACACGCAGCAGACAATTAATTCTTTACCGCACTGTCGTAAGCGGATGTGATTTAAAAGAACTTCTGTCCGGAGCATTTCCGTGCCAAAATAAATGCAAACAAGAATTTTCTAGTCAACAAAATAAACAGAAAAGCTTTTTTAATATAGATTCGTAATGCCTTGATTTATTCTTATACTTCGGATAACTTATATTAATTTTCATTGGATTCAATCTTACTGTACAAAGTTTGCCTATATGTAGAAAACCGTTCTCATTTCTTTGAAATATACAAATTATTCCACTATACTATACAAATTATTATATATTATAAACAATATCGTTACAAGTGTCTTAAACACTTTTAGTTATTCCATGTGCTCGTGATAAAAGTTGCGCAATTTTCTCTTCAATATTCCAGGCAGCGGAAGACGTTCTATACCCCGACTATGAGTTTGAAAAACTGTGACATGTTTAATAATTGAGTTCATGGCAAAATGTTGTAGAGTTTTAGGCTTGTGAGCTGCGACAAGTTTACCCACGATAGTGTATTTTTCTGCGTATATCTTCTGCCATTCGTAAAGGTTGTCCCGTTGGACGTCATCGAGGTCTGACAGGTCGTCATAATCTGTACGCAATGAATTGTCATCAAAAGATAAAGTCGCAAATGCGCGACTAGCATCTCTTCCTGCTAGCATCTTATAACTTCCACCTGAGTTATAATGTCTCTTATCTTTAGTTACATCAAATATTTTGCCATTTAATGCCATATAGATTGTCCCGTTTGAGCCATTATGACAACGTAGTTCAGATATCGAATATTCTCTCAACTCAAACAGTGACGTCGTCTCGTACGTTCGGGATGTGTCTCTTGCTTGCGCTTCGTGTTTTGCTATCTTGTGGTAAACAGTACACGCTGTAAAACAAACGCCAAATACGAGAAGAAATTCGATGAGACTTTCGCGCACATCTTTGGCGAGATTTCCATGAAGTATTATTGTTTGAAAGCTTATCCCAAAGCTTAGTAACATCGACGGTGTTAGACACGCGATATACTTTATTTGTTTTCCGAATACGTTTGACGACGCCGAAGGTAAATATAAGCCACACTCCATACTCTGTGTTGAAGTTTCCCGATGAAAGTCACTATAATTGCGTTGTGAGGTAGTCCACGCGACGCTTTCTACTGAGACATCGAATTTTCTTTCACCCGTTTGTAAATATAGGTTGTAGACCACCGGCTGTTAGGCTTCACTGCAGCGAACAGGTGGGAGACCGGAAGACAGCAGCTCTGTTTTGTCTTCTTTTGTTCGTTGCGTTGCTTTCCTCCTGGCGTTCTTGCCTTCACCTCCTTCACTATAAGTTGTGTGCGGACATATTAAGTAACCGTCATCCTTCCTTTTTTTTGTTATTTTGGGAAATAAAGAGCTATTTCAAGGCAATTCAGGCGAAATAAATATGTATACGTTTTACAATCCACCTTTACAGCGGAATACTGGCCCAAATGAAAGTTCTTTATTTCGTTATTAAATCAGTGCTGCGGGAACATAATTGGTTCACCGCAGTGCTTGAAACATATAAGAAAACAGAGAAAGAGTACAAAAATATCAGCAGTTGTGTTTGGGTGTAGCCATGGAAACAAACATGTACAAGCATGCATGTTTACCATCGCTGTTGATGTAATATTGCACCAGCACTAAATTATGATGTTCAGGTCTTCGTGTCGAAAGAAAAGATAGCTTGGAGTCAAGTTCGAGAAACGATAGCATAAAATGCAAAATGTGTGCGACATTCATGCTGGATTAACAGAATTGCACAGTAGAAATTTGTATGATTAAACTGAAATAGTTGGAAATCTTTGCGTGGCCGTGAAACAAAGCGAATGCATTCTTGGAATACTAAGGCATTGAAATGAAAAGAGCGCCGAAAATTACATCCGGAGTCTTGAGACTTGGGTAAAGAATCATGCCATTATGGAATAAAGAGGTTTTATCTGGCGACGAACTACATACAAACCGCACACAATGAATTATTCGTGAACATCCCGTAGTTTAAGTGCATGGCAAGAGGAAAAGGATGCACTGGGATGCACCGATGTCACCACACACAGCGTTGCTCTTGCAGCCCCGTACAGACGAACAATTTTTCCTTGCCAAATTGCTTGACGACCTGTTTTGCTCATGTGTACTGGAATATATCTCTGTGAATTTTTAATGTACAAATACAATTCGCCGTTGTGAAATAGCTTGGATCCTTCCCACATTTTTTGGTGTTATAATTTGCCACTTTTATCACAGTTGCAGCGCAAGTCGTCATTGTAAATTGTTTAGAGTAAAGGCCGACATACACCGGACGCGATTTGGCAATGCGACGCGATTTTTCGACTTTCATTGACTGATAACTTTGATTCTAGTTGAGATTCTCCAGATATTCAAAGACGATATAATATTTTTAGTTATTTAGTCTTCATGTCTTTTAAAATTTTCCTCCATGGATAGATTTACTAGCTTTCAAAATTTGAAAAATCGCGTCGCGTTGCCGAATCGCGTCCAGTGTGTATCGGCCTTAACAGCGTATTTGGTGGAGGATATGAAAGTTACAGAAACAGAAGATCCTCATTAGTACTGCTGCTGTCTTCACGAGTTCTTGTCAAAGTAATTTCCTTGAATTTGCAGGAAATAATTATAAATGATCCATAAATATATCGATAGTAGGTGTTCTAGGACTGGATGAAAATAATTCAGTCGTTTGGTGGGAAAACACTCGTTGTGCTAATGTTTCGTGTTATATAAACACAAGTGGACTACTAGGTTCGTTTCGGATTTGAAAAATTATTTGAAATTTGTTACAATGATTCTACAGCTCGCAAGAGTTTTCGTGCTAGCGTTATTCCGTTCCTACTTGTACTGTACACTATATTTGGCATCACTTCTATTGCACCGGAGATTGGTGCTACATTTTGCATGAGTGCGGAAAGGGTGTGCAGAATGCATTTCGAGTGGCGGATATACATCGCTAACTACTTGACCGTGAATGACTTTCTGCAATCTGCGCCAGGGATTCCACTTTACGAAATAATAATATCCTTCAATTTATCAAGCATTTCCTTTTTTCATCCAAAATTCCATTAAAATGTTTTGCCATTTCCTTTACGTTTCCTTCATTTTCCTAAAACGTCCTTCTAAAAGGAAATTTCCTTCATAGTGGAAACCCTAATTGGATTACACTCCATTACACTCTCTAATCCACAGAGTCCAATGTCTAAAACCGTCTTACATAAAGTTTTTCCGAGGGGAGCATGAGCACGCAGTGGATTGATAGGGTTATATCCTTTTGTTACGCTCACGAGTTCTGATTCTGCGGGAGAGCGTACCACTAAGGATCATGGGCCGGTTCTACGGAAGGCGAATAGCGCTATTTTTTTAAACATTCGTACAATTTTCCATTGATCGTTATAAGACAAGACTGGATAGCGCTATCGACCTTTCGTACAACTGGCCCCTGAAAGATATGAGATTCTGCTGGAGTTAATGTAGTCTACAAACTTTGTGGGATTCGCGGCCTGCGGGGAGGCTTTGAACAACTTTCCGAGTTAGACACACTGTGGATAACCCACTCAATGGGATTATCAAAGGTGCAGGTACAATTTCAGGGATATTTGCTCTGCGTAGCCTCCGAAAATGAATTTACTTGCGCGCGCCCTTGTTGCATCAAATTCAAATAGTGCCCTGAAAGCCTGTGCCCCCCCCAAGTTTAACATTCTTCCTACGCCCCTGAGCGTTAGTAAATTTATTGATTTGAGCTCATTGTATTTCCCATGGTACGGCAAGAATAAAAATCGGCACGGGTGCCACTTCTCAATGGCACGGCTCTGGTAAATTTTTGATTGTAAAAGGCAGCCCCCGCCTTTTGGACACTCGTGTCGTCGAACGTCAAGTGATCTATTGACCTGACCAATTGGCCTAACCCACTGATATATATACATCTGGACTGCTTACTCCTTATGCTTCTTGACTTGACGCGTACGTGCGTGGTCAATTAATAGTCACGAAGGCTGACGAATATGAGAGTATTGCGACATCGCTGGCTCTTCAATAAAGTCATCAATACTGGTCAGCAGCCGACGTCATAAGCAAACACTCTCATACTTTCGGTTATCTTGAACCACGCTTTTTGACGCCAAGTTAGCAGTCCAGAATGTCAGTGGCCTGACGGCCCTGACCCACTGACATATATACATCTGGACTGCTGGCTTGGCGTCAAAAAGCGTGGTCCATGAAGTAGAGATGGGCGACTAGGGTACTACCGGAAGTAATCGATACCAGAGTGGTATCGAAACATAACGATTACTTTTTAGCACTATCTGAATTAAATAATAGTCTTCACATTTTGCAAGTGCATTGCATGCTTGTTTTTCAGTTCTGTGCACTTTATCAGAATTAAGACTAAACTCGTAGGTGCACCCAGTCTCTCATTTTCTTTAAAACTCCGTGAATACAAATTAGGGGAAATGTGACCGGAAATAGAAAAATAATTAAAACAATAATATGTCTCAAATTAAGTAACGGCTTTCGGCTTTAAAATGTGTATTTTTTAAACGTTTCGATTTCCTAAGATGCATTGCTGTTGATTGTACTAAATCCAAGTAGTGTTGCCTTACTAATAATGAATTTATAGCGCATGACGAAGTTTTTGCACAAAATATATTATTAAAAGAATTACGCAATAAGTAATCATTTGAGTAATCGATACCATCGATACTTAGTCTGAAAAGTAATCGCAATCGTAATCGAATCGATATTCTTGGTATCGCCCATCACTATTATGAAGTCGGCTGCTGACCAGTATTGATGACTTAATTGAAGAGCCAGCGATGTCGCAACCTCGTTCCCAGGGTCTTTCGCGGAGGTGAGGGAAAGACCCTGGGAACGAGGTTGGCGATGTCGCAATACTCTCATTTCGTCAGTCTACGTGATTCACTGCGCATGCGCTCCATGAATCGAAGTTCAAAAATATTCAAGATGGCGAGTAAAACAGGAGCTCGAATATCTTCGAAGGGGAGACTGATTGCTGTTATTGGAGACGAAGTTAGTTGTATATTTCTGTTTACTCAGTGTTGCATGCTTCTCTAAACTAGCATTTTTACACAGGACACTTGCACCGGATTTCTCTTGGGAGGCATTGGTGAAATTAATGATAAACGACAGAAGAATTTTTTTGTGGTAACTAAAGGTATTTCTGTTTCTTGTCGTATTCGGATGTTTTTTCATCTATAATATTGCAGAGAGTTTCGGTAAATCATCTCTCCATGTTTGAGAATTAATTTTACAGCATATGCAAAGACTACACTTTTATGTTTATGATGTCATTATTGTCATGTGATGTTGACAATTTGAGGCCAAATAACTCGATTTTGGTTTCTTTTTTTCTTGTTTGGACTCGGAAAAAAAATTAGCCATGTGGCTACTTTTTGGCCTCTTTTGCTCATGGGATTATTTGAATGTTTTAAATTTACCCTCTGCAATCTTGTTTAATTGGTATTCAAGCATGCACACTTAAGATACGTGGACCACGTGGTGGCATAGGAAGCCTGAGAACTAGCTAGTGCTACGTCAAGGTCCACCTATGACGTCCACTCAGTGGGTCCACTGGGTCCACCTACAACAGTACGTCACTAAGTCGGAGCCAAAACAGCCAGGGTACTAGCTTCTTATTTGGCTTCTTTCTGGCTTCTTTTTAAATTACCACAGTTTGGCCTCCTACTATTGAATTTGGCTACTTTTCAAGTCACGTTTGGCTCTGAGCATACGCAAAAGCCTACCAATCTGCTTACAGATAGTCTGAGAGGTATTACTTATTTGAGGGAAATGGAAGTAGTTTTTCTATGCACAATGGTTTTTGGAGCACACAAGTTGTGCAAGACATTTATCAAGATTTTTCATTGGACACACTATTTTCTTCATAACCAGCTGTGTTGTGACAAATATGAGGGTCAGAGTTTTGTATGTACAATACTACATGGAAGCAGGTGATGTAGACATGTTGGAAAAAGATAAGTTCTTTCACCGTATTGCCTTTAATATTCAATAAATTGTAGATATTATAATATAAAGTTGACATTCTTTACAAGACTATTAATTAGGTATTCTGCTACTGCTATTCCAACAATAGGGATGTATCCATCTTTTGTGATTCTTACAGTCAATGTGTGATTGCCTGGTTTCACTTCTGTAGCAACTGCTACCACTACTGTCTGGTGGTGAAAACATTTGAGGTGTATTCTGACTCGCTTATCAAATTTCTCATCCAACCAAATCTCTACTTCACCATGATGAGGTTTGCTTCGAGTAATCAAGCTTACTGATGATAGTTTCTTCTCTGTTGATGGGACCACAAATGAAAGTGTTATTTCAGAGTTTTTTTTCTTCCCACTCAAGCAACTATAGCAGTCCATTCTATGAGATTTCAATTTGTGTTTTGGGCCATGTATTAGTATGTGGTTACTATATGCGAATCCTTTTGTTTTCAAAACAGAAACTTTTAAGGAGTTTCTTGGCTTGTTTTTTTTATCATCTGGTGATAAGCCTGTCCAGCATACTGGATTTCTTATGATACCTGATGGAAGTTTGATGTACTTTGGGGAAGGCAAGGGTTCAGGTTGGGACATTTTAGGTGATGTGGTGCATCCTACATCGTTTTTATCTATTTGATTTAAAACCCTTTTTATTGATTTTGAAATGACTTGAATTATCATGAAAGCGGTTTGCGCATGTCCTAATAAACTGATATGATACTTGTCTTTCGTCTGGTGCTTATTTGTTTTTGATGTGACTTGGAATTTACCAGGCTTATGATTACAGGCGAGATCCCTTAGATTGAATGTGGTGATGTTGTAGTGATTAGATACAAGAGATTGTCCACGATCCATGAGATTGAAACAACCAAGATGTGGTAGGCGTGTAAGAAAGAAATTGACAAACATCACTGCAGGTTTATTAACTTCATTCAACAGTTCTCGCGTGAATTGTTCGAGTGGTAAACTTTGGTTGGCTGTTGAATTTTGAAATCTTATCGCTACAGCATCATTTACTGACGCATCTAATATTGCCAAGTCAATGTCCGTACCATTGAGATAAACTTTATAACAGAATTGATAAAAACTACTTGATGTGCCTCCAATTCCGATCACTTTCATATTCAAGCGTGACCCAGTGAGCGGAGTGATTACGTTTTCCCACCAACTTTGTAATATAAAAGGAAACCTTCCATAAACGCTCTTCTCATCTTCCTGAATTCCTCCACCAGCTGTGTTTGATCCCCCATACACAACCAAATTAACAACTTCTCCGCGCCAGACTTTAGTTAGAATCCTGTCCAACCGCTCGTTATTTTCATTTTCGATCGCAGACCAAAAATTGTTCTTATCAAATTCCAGCTCACGTAATGATGAGTAACGGTGTTTTAACGGCCATCCTGAGAGAGAATTTTTGGATAACGCCTGACGAAGATTTTGTTTAGTTTCATTATCGCAAGACAACGGTATTGACGATGTAACCTGGTACATAGTCTCTGCTTTAGACATGTGATTAGAAGAAAGAATAAAAATTATCAAACTTGCTAAAATTTGATAGAATATCTCCATATTGACATTGATTTAGGCTGATCGCTGCATTTTCCCTTGCTAATACTGAATTACATCATTATTTCGGAGCAATGTCGAAGTTAATTTTAAAAAGTCTGAACCACCATGACTATGACCACATGCAAGGACTTGTTTTATATGCTGATATGACATATTTAAGATAGGACTGCATCTGTCAGTTACTCGCATTGCGCTTCTTGATAATAGGATTAGCAGTCTTTTTAGAGATGTTACGTTATAACTGATATTGACACAGGAACAAACAAGTACTGGATTTTTATTTTTACTGCAAAAGTTTTGGAAAGGGTTCATTTTGACAAATTTATTTTCGCCAATCACGTCACAGCTACTTTGAAATGAAGCTGTGGTGTAGTAAACTTGCTCTGAATTCGAGATTGGCTTTGGTAATATGATTTGACTAGTAATCATCAGGACGTACACCGTTTTGAAATTCTTGCAGTTAACTTGCCAAAGGAATTCTGATGTTTAAAATGGTAGTTTATTTCGTAGAAACTTCTTGTACCTACCTTTCTTCTCGACGAAGAACAACGTCGCAGGACAATGTTTCACGCTTCCAAGTAGCGGAACGAAAAAAGTACTCTTGCTTGTCAGTAATATATTGATAGCAGAAACAAATAGAGACAAGGAGCTTGCTTACCTTCGTTTCCCTGCAAGTAGCATTATTTGCGTCGTTGATTGATGCGCACGTCAACCTCGCATTGTTTGCGTCACTAATATAACTGCAAGCTAGCCCCTAGTCTTTTTTCACTGCCTCCGTCTTTCTGTGACATCAGTTGATCGATTTTTTTGCGCATCTAGTCTATTGTATAGAGTATAAATCCTGCAATCAAACTATCGTGTTAGATATACAAGGAGAATTTTTTCATACTTACGGCCATGTTATTTAATTTAAGTTCCAGAGTGTATTGAATTGATGGTTTCTTTCGAGAAGCGTATATTTTCAAAAAATCTCGGGCACCTTTAATACCTTAAAGTTACAGTTTTAACGACCTGTTGATCAAAGCGATCTTAAATAGTTGAAACCGAAAAGCTTGAACGTCACAAATTTCATACACTTTCTCAAAGCGATAAGAACAGTAACTACACGTATAGCGGGAGGCGTGCTCTCTTACTGCATGGCTTTTAAAACGTCCAATTCTTCTGCTTGTTTGAGTGTATCGTATTTGTGTATTTCAGATACGTCAGTTAGTGAAATTGAAGAGACATTCAAGACGTTTACCAGTCGTAAGGATATTGCCATCATACTGATCAACCAAGTTGTGAGTATTAAAATTGAAAGTCAAACTTGGCTTGTTAGCTGTTAGTCTTATCTTTTGTTTTACCCACTGAGTTATCTTATACTGATAGTATAATAGCCTGAAAAAGTAGGTAAAGGGAAATTTAACTCTTGTTTTCTTTTCATTCGTACATCTAATAAAAAGCGTCTTCCTTTGCTGGCTCTTGATTCACATGCAGGATTTAAAGATCACTGCAAATTATAATCATTGGATGTATCCGGCTTCCTTATTATGCAGTTAAGCCTCTGAAGTTCCTTAACCAAGAGCTCGTGCGAATTTTCGCAGTGTGTATGACTAATCAATGCAACGCGATTATTTTCAGATAGCCGAAGAAATCCGCCATGTTTTGGATGGCTATTCAGAAGCAGTTCCGGCTGTGCTAGAAATCCCTTCAAAACACCATCCCTATGACCCCTCCAAAGACTCCATTTTGAGGAGAGCAAAGGTACTTAGTACACACGAGATGCGATTCTTCATGCAGCTTGTGTCGTCTCTAGCGGTACCGCAGATACATCTTGCATCAATTTGGCATGTCCCATTGCAGTTTGTATTATGTTTTCCAATAATCAAAATCTTTGCTAGAGAAAACGAAAAAGGCGTTCTATTAGCTTTGTTCAACGTTTGCAGCGTAACTTGTGAAGCATTTTCAGCTTTTGCTTTTTGCATCTTACCTTCCTCTCTAAAACTTACCTCCGGTAATGCCTTCGAATTTCCTCTTTTTGCAACTTTGCGTTGTTCTCTTGTGTCGTGGCTTAAATTTAAATTTAGCATTTTTTTGTTGTAGGGTCTATTTAGTGCTGAAGATTTCAAGTAAAAATCTCATAATTAAGATAATTATTATTAAATAAGCTAATAATTGTAACAACAGTGTTCAACGGAAAGAGATGATGAGAAAGCTTAAGAAACTGCAAATAACCAAGAACATAACTGCGATATACCATACAATACAATCTTTATTTAACTCTACCCAAAGAGGCTTTTCGACGTTATTATTATATATTAACATATTATTTGCAGGGCAACAGCAAGTGCATGGAGCACTAATTCCATGCTTAGGTTTTATTATGCAGAAAGCATTATGTATTTTGTGACCGTAGGAAGGGACAAACTGGGTAAAAGTAAAAAACACTTTTAATTAGTTCAATTTGTGTTTGGCAAACTTCCAGTTCCTGACTAACGTCTTTCATTGATCGCCGGTATGATGGGACCTCTGGAATTATGAAGGACGAATCAAAATGGACAAGATTTATATCCAAAGAACTGAACTGCTCATGTGAAAATTTGTTCTCTATTCTTCTGATCCGCTCGTTAAATTTCTTAGGTTGGCCTTTACATAAATCTGTGACCGCAGTGCCTGTGACTTTAATTAACACTGAAATATTATATGTGTTGGATGAAGTGTTTTAGGTAATTGAACATCCGTATTAAATGACCCGTTCTGTAACTTCATTTTTGATATGCATTCAATCCATCTATAGTGTAGATTGTAGAACAATCTTGTTTCACAGATATAGATTTTACGGCGAGTACGATTGAAATTTAGTCCCCTCTCTATTACACGTACAAAACCTTTTTCAAAATTCTCCTTTGCGAGAGATGTGCAAAGGAAAAGAACTACAGAATCTCTTGAGAAGACGCTATGCTCGGGGTGTGTTTCGCTGTACCTTCGGTTCGGGTTGAACAAGGTATTACTTTACAACAGAATTTATATTGAAGTCATCGAGAAGTTTTTGCGGAACGACTGGTTGCAGTTCTTGGCCAAACTGGGAAATACTACTCGATAGGGGTGGTAAAGTATAGCCAATGAACGTTCTTTTTCTTTGTTATAACACATTATGATACACTACAATTAGCGTCACTTAAATAAAGTATATTGACAATGTCATTTCACGCCGCAGGGAGGGGAAAGCGGGCTCTAATGGAATCAAAGTGGTTGAATGTTGTCATGTTGATCAAATTTCACAAATTTGCATGTTGAAAGCCGAGCCAATGATGCATTCAAAGCCGGCCATCTGGCAGCTGTTGCTCTGATCAATGGCTTGCCAAAACAATATTATAATAAAGACTCATATTTACGTAGTTTTTTGTCGCAACAAAGAGCAAGTTGCAGTTGCTTCAAACGATGTCAGATGCGATCTCAATGGCGGCCGCCATTCGTACAGAAGCAGCAAGGTTCGAAAGTCTTCATCAGACCTTGGATAATCTCTACAGCATTCTGCAAGAGATCGATAATATTCCCGTGAAGATTCGTATGCGAGAACTAGTCAATAATATTGAGGGTATGTCGAAATCACAATTTATTCTTGTACGCCTTCCTGTCCGTAGAGTGTTGTTTATTTTTGCTCGTCGTCTTTCCTGCACTTGAAGTTTTAAAGCATTTCTGATTTGCGCTTCTAAACCGCTATAAAATATTCGAAACTATAAACGAAACAGCTGATGTTGTGACATGGATATTGCCAAACCATCATTTATTTCTTTAGATTTATGTTTACTAGTTCCCTGTGTATTGTTGTTTTTACTATCAGTTAAAAGTTGATGGAGCATTCTCGCTTCAAATATCTCGTTTTTACCAGCATGTCTGCTCGTCCTGGTCCAAATAATACGTCCTATCAGCATGTAAGTTGGACACTTCTGATGTATATTTATGAAGAAGATCTATTACTACATAGTCTTGTGGTGATAAAACTGCAATATATTATTAGGTTTCGTTCAAGTTTATTTTAGAAAAATGAGGTTCAAATTGCTCGCTTCTCAATGGGATATCCCAGTGATGAATGAGTTATGAAAGCTCTTCCTACATTACTGGGGTCAATGGATGTTAGGTCGTTTGACATGTTGAATGGCATATTTACTTGTATTTCATGTAATTATTGAATTCTGCAAATTTAAATGAAGCTGCATCAGTCTGTTCTGAGGCTTATTCCTTTCATTTTGTTTGTGCCTCTGAATGATGTTATTTTTGTGGTAAACAATTGTTTGCGTTTCTATACATTCTTAACAGCACCCAGTAGGCGATTAACATGCTCAAAATATTTGTAATAACAGACATTGTTTCAACAGGAAAGTCTGTCACTTGAATGTGGACTGCGTAAATATGTTTCTCAAAGATTTCATGTCAGTTTCCCTACTCGTATTTAATGCTTAATTGTGATGAAAAGTAATAAGTCAGCATGTTGAAATGCAGTTATTTTGTTTGAAGAGATCAATTTGTAACAACATTCAAAGATGTGTTTTTACAGGAAGTTTTTACTAGTGGAAACATAATATCCCTGTGAAAACAGATAGCTTATCTCTGTCAATGCTTTTCTGTTTGTGTGGCAAATGATTAGAAATAAGCCAGTCATTTAGCAGTGAAACAATCTTATAGCCATATAGTTTTATTGGGTCGAAATTTACTTCACAATTGTTCTCAAAATTTACTTGAAATTGTTCACATATAAGAGCAATATCACTTTAACCTGCAAAATCATTCAACCAAAAACTTTGGGGGAGTATATGCCTATGAATACAAATATATGGTATAATATTGCTATTATCCTAGCTTGATTTGTTTAGAATAATGATCTTGCATTTATCAGGAAAATAATCTTCTCATATGAAGATTCTGAAATCAAGCTTTCAATTTTATTGATATACAGTACTTATGAATTTGAAAAAGTTACAAGCTGAACATATATAGCATTTGCAAATCATCTCCACATGCATGCACCTCTGGCACTACACAATATCATGATGCGGGTGAGGTTTGTTGCTCATAAACAGAATTTTGGAGTTTTTTATTGCTCTTATAGCAATCAGTAATTGAGACCACCTTGGGTATGTTTTATTGCTCTTATCATAATCAGTAATTGAGAGTCTGGACCACCTTGGATATGTTATAATCTGCAGATTGTTAGTCTTTTCACAATTTTTATCTACATATTGCTTTGCCTTTAGAGAGAACATTTCTGCTTGAAAATTAACTGTGGCAATCATTTGAATTGTAGATTGTTTTCAAAACAGTCCAGAATTTAATGCCGTAAAGCCGACATCTCATTGCGAATTAAAATTGGTGAGTCTATATAGTTTACTCCAACTAAGACATGACAATTTTTCTTGTAAGAATGACACTTACTGCTTCATTTGGCCTATGTACTTATTTTTCTTTTGTGTTTACAAGCCATGGCAATGGAAGAGTTCCTAAATGTTGAAGCAATTCATTTGGTAACTTGGAGCAATTCATTACATCAATTTCTCAATATTTTGATGAAATTCTTCAAATATTCATGAGTTCTTCGAAATGTTCTCAACTTCCTGTGTGAATTGACCAGTCAGATGCTAATTATTTTTCATAGCCATTCTCATTGGTAAATTGAAACAGGAAGTTAGCAATATTCAAAGGAAATTGGGACATTGCAAGGAACTTCATCAAAATGTTGAGAAATTGTTGTAATGAATTGCTCCAAGTTACCAAACGAACTGTTTCAATATTTTAGGAGCACTTCCATTGCAACGGCTGTAATGGAGACAATTCTACCTCCAACGACACTCTCAAAGGTTGTATTTATATATTATCATTTATGTTGGTAGGGAGTAGTTGGTAGCATTACCTCTGGTAAATCAGCATTAATTCATCGTTATCTAACTGGGGAATGTCCCAAAGAAGAACGTTTGAATGGCTGTCATAAAAAAGAAGTACTTGTTGATGGCCAAAGCTATCTTTTACTTGTCAGAAATGAAACTGGTTCACCGGACTTTCAGGTAAATTACAAAGAACTAAAATGTTAAGATTGTTTGGAAAAAGTGATACTTCTTGCAGTCAAAAAGACGGAATGAAGAGATCATGTACATTAGCTGCAGTAAAATTTTAATATGCATAGCATGGACTGAAATTTAGGACGAATAAGCCCTGCAGTGTTGTTTAATGAACAATTTGCCCAGTAGACTAAAGTTTGTAGTTGAAATCTATCACCACAGCCGGAAAGCGCATCTTCACTTTAGTATAATCACAAAGTGTGGTTGCATAGTGTTGTAAAATGGGGGATATATTGTCCTGCGAAGTTGGTAAATTTTGTATATTTTTGTATTACGTGCGAAAACTGCTAGCACATAATTTGTGCTGAAAATGGTAGCGATTTCCGCATGCAGTACAAAAATGTACAAAATTAGCAAACTTCGCTGGGCTATTTTCCGCATATTTTAACATTTCGCTACCAAACTTTGCAGTTTTACTTAATTTAAGATACTCTTTCTTGCTGTTGTAACAGATTCTCTGCTTTTCGTCCAATTCAAAATGTAGTCTATAATACAACTTGACTATTCTTCACAGAAAAAAAGTGTATTTATAAAAGGAATATCCTTTGTTCATTAAGTTAATGTTGCATGGTACTTTTTGTTTAGTTTGTACAATGGTTAGATGCTTTAATGTTGGTATTCAATATTGATGACGAACTTAGTTCGAGTGTTTTACCGAGCTACTACGCGAGAATGTCTCATTATCGAGATTTATCTGACATTCCACTCTTCTTGGTCGGAATAAAAGGTACATTTCTCTTGTACTGTTGTTGCGCAAATGTAGCAGGAGGGAATTGCACAAAAATCATGCGCTTTGTAAAAATAAAAAACCGATTTTAATGTGAGAATTCTGAATAGAACTTCAAAAAGTCCAACTACTTTGATGCTAGAAAAATAAAAAAATCACGAAACGTCTCTCTAAGGCCCGTTTCAAACGTCGCACTACTGCCGTGCCGAATGCATTAAAAACAATAGATAATCAGCTGAAACTCTTCATTCATGCATTCGACACAGCATTAGTGCGACGTTTGAAACAGGCCTCAGTCTTGTAGAAAACTGACGATCACCCTTGTATATTAAAAAAATATCTTATCCATTGGCTATTTCTAACAATAGACTGCAGGGTTATTAACGAGTTATTTTCGTAAAGAATGAGTCACAAACACTAATCACTTTTGTCTTTCAAAGACCAATGACGTAGGATGTTTGTCTAGTACAGTAATAGTCTCGAGAGTGAAGCAGCGCATTGTCCAGACGTCCGGTTTCCAGACGGCTGTAATAGTAAAGAAAGACCAATACAATGCATTACGTTTTCGACTGACCAATAAAATGTGACTCATCTTCTTGATTGCCCAATTCAGTTGGAGCTCATAACCCATGTCAGTAGGTAGCCTGAAGGCCAGTTCACACGGGCGATTTTCGATGCGATTTTTCTCGTGTTGAACGATGTGATAGAGTGGATAACTGGCGAG
>JAOBYK011246415.1:0-21766 GCA_025434845.1 Phenganax subtilis | reverse complement strand
GTTTAGTCAGCATAATAATGTTAGGGAAAAGCTGATTGGGCAAACTTATGATAGTGCCTCTGTTTTGTCTGGTCATCTGAATGGTGTCCAGGCTTTAGTAGAACAGGGGTATCTTTTTCCCCCATTTGTTCATTGTGTAGCTCCAGTTGTTTTTTTGAATTTTGGTGCTTTTCGTACTTTCACTAGCAATGCTCCGAACGAAAAGCATTCTTCCCATACACTTGAGTTTCCCAATCCTGTACTTAGTTATGTACAAGTTATCAAATTCATGTTGGAAATGAAATGCTATATTTACAACTGTGTCTTTTTCAATAATTTGTTTTACTCTTTTCCTGTGGACTTATGACATAGCTACTGATATTCATAAGTTTCAAAGTGCTCTAATTGAGCGAACTGGTTGAATAATTACAGCTAGATTAGTCTCTAATATGCCTGTTTCCGACGTTCTAGAACGTCAAAATTTTCAAAAATTTTCATGTGAGGTGCCAACGATCGTGGCGCCTCACGTTTAGTGTCACAATAGCATGACCAAAAGTTTTTCGCTAGATACGCCACTGGGTGTTACCTATAATGACGACGATCAAAAGCAAGATAAAAGTTCATGTTTCGTCACAATATCAACAGTTTTCTAGAGGAAAGTTGCCAAACCACGCTTCATTTCATTATATAGGTTACCGTAACATCGAACAACTGACATAATTGACCCCAGTGTGCGATTTAAACTTTGCCGTTTGCAGTCAGCAGTTCATCGTAAACGTCAGTCTTAGGGTCTCTAATATATCTTGTAAACAGAGCCTTGTGCAAAACCTGTTTTCCACTAGGCGAAATTTTCCGTCCGGAAGATAAATCTACCAAACTGATGAGCTAACTATCCATTTCGTCACAAAGCAAGCCAATCACGTTTCACGATTTATTTTTCGCACCCAAAATCCCCGCCTAGTTGAAAATGGGTTTAACAATTCGTATGCAGCTGTCTTTGTCGGAAAAACTGGTGCTGATGAAGTCGCTATTTCTGCGAATGAGCCAGTGGACATGCTCATTTGACCGGCAAAATTTAGCGGCGATATCTACATGGAGATTTACTCGCCTACTTGCATTGCCCTAACAATTAGATTAAAACGCTAAAGTAGTGCCAATCCTTCTTCCCAACAATTTAACTCTCAACACTAACAATATGGCAGGTGCCCTTGAACAGGAAGCATTTAGGAAAAGTATGGACAAAAATGAAGAAACAAGACTGTTGTGATAAAGAAGTATCACCAGCTGGTCTTTGTCACGAGAATCGGACATTTTTCTGCTTAAATCTGCAAGATTCGTAGGGAAAGCATGAACTGGTGTACGTCAGAAAAATCACTAGAGTGAGCGATCATCTTTCCTTACATTGTATATCATTATGCTTAAGTCCAAAACAGACGTTTTTATGAATGAAGCTAGCAAGCATCTCCCTTTCTGACTACAAGCTTATCAGGCCAATTCTTACAACTGAAAGCCAAGGGCACCTTCATGTGCAACTTCTTTTTATTACCTTGAGTAAAAGAGGGAATTTACTCAAGCCATATTATCATTATTATTTTACATTTAGAAAACGTTACAAATTCATTACTAGAAAACAACGAAATCTAAACCATTGTTAGGTTTTCTCGCTGACATTTAGCGACAAAATGCGCTTGAATAAACACATCAATTTCCTGTCGTTTTATCTGTAATCCCTCTACTTAATTCTTGTGGAAAGCTTAAGATACGACGGTAGCATTATTATATTTGACATTAGTGAAATTTCTGGCCAAAGGCAAGCAGTTAGTAAGCAGTTAATAATATTCAGTTCAAGGGTGCAATTGTTCCTCCATGCTTTGTGGAAGCCATCACATGACGCAGTTATTTTCTATAAGTTAGATATTTTTAAAGGAGATTTTAAACAAAAGAAGTTATTGGGTTTACATGTGAGAGACCGGAAGAAATCTCTCAACCCGTCTTAAAGAACACAAGACGAATTGTGAGAAAGCTAAACTTGATAAGTCCTCTTTAGCGCATCACTCATGGACTTACGATCATGGCATAAAATGGAATGAAGCTACCATTTTGGCGTATGATAACTATAAATTTTCTCGTAAAATGAGAGAGTCTATTGAGATATTCAAACATAAAACTATAGATCAAGAGGGAAAGCCACTAAATAGCACGTGGCGTGCTCTCTTGCACGCGTGCTTTAATTAAAACAATTAAAAAGCGCGAGCAAACAGATAACGACATGCAATTGTGATCTAAAAGTGACGTAACAATAGTTTCAAGTTAGTTGCACTGATGAAGGTCCGGGCTAACGGACCGAAAGCTTTGCAATATTAAATATACATGGTCTATACCTCAAACTATTGCTGATATTGTTTTGTACTAGTTTTTCATGTCAAACACAGCAATTCTGCGCTGACAAGTCGCAAGGAAACATTGTCTTAAAATATTCTCATCATTTTCAGTCAGGTAAAGTATACACATCTATGACCCGAAAGAGGACGTGCTCCAAAAATCTAGAGAAATCAAATAACGTGCACTTATAAGCCTGGTTTCCATAAGTGCCGTGGAGTATAATACAAAATACAAATTAGCGACTAAAGTTGCTGCAGTCAGGACCACATGGGCCACTGTGCAATTTTCTTCTCATCATTTTTGTTAATACGCCACGGTAGAATCTTTTTCTCATCATTGTCACTGATACGCCATCCTGCAATATTTTGTGAGTCGCCGCAGCGCATGCGCAGCTAACCACCTTGCTAGACAAAAAAAATTCTGGCTTCATGGCTAAATTTCATAAAATCTTCGGCAACCTTCGACTCAACGAACGAATGACGATTCCGAATTCGTTATAACTTTTGGAAAATGCTGATTACGCACACGTGATGCACACATGTGAACAGCAGATAGCGAGCGTGTTCATTGTTTACAAAGATTTCTTGTCGGCTTTTACGCGTGGCTAATCGAGCCAGTTCTTCGATTAGAAAAAAGCAAGTACCCGAGGAGACTTTTGAGCGAAAAGCTCCCGTTCTTCCGGGTTTATGACTTGTACAATAGGATTTTCATGTTTGCATGAGCGGTTGAGTCTCACGGATAGTGTAAACGCGGATACGAACAGACGGATGAGTGCGGACGGATGAAAATTCCGGACGGATGAAAAATGCGGACGGACGGATATGGTATAAGAAGTGACTTTCTCCCTTTCGTAATCCTCTTCCGCGTTTTACCCTTTTCGGGTAAAACGCGGTTATAGCATAAAAAGTGATTCTCTCGTCTTTTTACTCGTGTTAATTAAGAAAAAGCATTACAATTAACTCAACAACAATTGCAATTATTGTGAGATGATGCAAAGTTGAAATACGCATACCAAATCGTCGTAGAAACAAAATGTGAGGCACTTTGAGTTGCAGCGTTATCCAACTTGCCCCTTTAGCACAACCAAGGTTGAAAAAACGGCTGTTTTAAACGAATGCATTTTACATTCGAGTCGCAGCGTTGAAACTGAAAGTTATGCTCTTTAAGACATTATGTTTTAGATGCAAACATGCTGGTAGTCACTTTTTCATACGTTGTTTTGACGGCACGTTTAACGAAAGCTTGCACATTAATAAAGTTTATTATCATAAAATAAAGTACATAAAGTTTATTATTATTATTATTATTATAATTATTATTATTAGTGGTGGTATGTTTTTGTGCACCAATAACAAGCGGCCAAGATGTGATTGTTATCTATTTTCTTTAATTACATTAAAAGAACGTTTGTTAAAAGGTAATTTGCAGCAGAATATTGTTCTTCACGTGTATCTATATGGCAGTGCTAGCCATGTTCCAATAGTTTAGTTGGAGTTTCCGTATTTAATAGCATACAAGAATAATTCATATCCAAATAATCCAATAAGAATAAGATGATAGTATGTCTTGTACAGATTTCGACTTAAAAAAGCGAGAAAATCACCATTTATACCATATCCGTGTTTTACCGGAAAGGGTAAAACGCGGATGAGGCTTAAAAAAGCAAGAAAATCACTTTGTATACCATATCTGCGTTTTACCCCCAAGGGTAAAACGCGGATAGGACCGAAAAACATGCTTTGTGCAAAAACAGTTCATCCGTCCGTCTGTTCGCCCGCGTTTTTCATCCGTGCGAAATTTTCAATCGTCTGCACTCATCCGTCCGTTCGTATCCGCGTTTTACCGTAACCCCTCACAGTACAGCATAGGGCGATATTTGTATCAGGCCTAAAAAAACTTCTTTCAAATACTGGTTGTTTGGTGTGAGCTAAAGTTCGTTTATAATTCAAAGCTGTACTTTGCATTCCATTCTGAAAGGTGCTGCTTTTAATAACTTTCTCTACGTCGTTAGCAAATTCCAGTAGTGCACGCATTCGTTGCAAGCAAGCACTGTGAACGAAGAAAATCGAAACTTTTCAAATTTTTGTATGTACCTGCATTGTTACTTTAGCGGGTATTTTTTACTCTAATCTGCCCGATTGTTTCCCGACCAAACCCGCTTTAAAGTTCTAAGCGCCCAGGTCTACGTCTCTACGAAACATAATTTGGAATAGTATTTTATGACTAAAAGGCTTTAATCTTAACAAGTTCTTTCTCGAGTAAACTTTTTCGCAAAACTTCCGGATCCTTAAATATCATTGGAGTTTGGTAAGCTGTGGTGGCCTTACACCTGTGATCATGAAATTGGTACATTCCGGGTTATTTGATTTGACAGCTACATGTAAACAAGTAAAACACAAGATTGAGCTTACACTTGAAATAATTAAACAACTCGTAATCGACCGTAATGAGAAGATGTTCTACTATATTTCAAAGAGCTTACTTTTCTAAATACCAGCTAGTGCACACTTTATTTGCTTAGCATACTTATGTTGTCGACGTATGCTATTGTAAAAGCACAGGAGAACTTCATGTAAAGATATTTATAAGGGCTCTGACCACTCGAAGACGGCCCTGATTATAGCGTTTCCCCATGATATCTGTTTCCCTCGGAACTGAGCGCCCTGTAATTAATGGAAGTCACTCAACTCATTACGTATACAACATTACCCGAATAATTACCGAATAATTATAATCTCGCATGAACATGTTTTGTACCAAGTTCAAAAGACGGCCATCACTTTTCACGGGTGTCATAAAACTAAAGGTTACGTTATATGACAGAAACTATGATCCTGTCATTTTTAACAATTGTTGATTTTATATTGAAGCGCTAGAGAACTTACGATTCCCGCACGAATTTCTCAAAAATATTAAAAATCAACTGAAAGATAACAGAAAATGTAATACCTATTAGATTTTCTCCTGCAAAATGTATAATTGTGATTGTCAAGGGTAAATAAGTGTGATCATTAATGTGATACTTTCGACGCTCACAATATTTCTACCGCATTTTCGTTTGGCTATACTGAATTGACCGAGAAACAGTTGCCAAAAAACACGTTATGGATATACCGGATTACGATTGGCTTGCAGTCCGAAATGATGATAGGAGGTGGAGAAAATGACACTGTCGGAAAAATAACCCGCCAAATCTCTTTTCGTCTTTTACAGACAACAAAATATTCTCATATCGTTTCCACAAACATAGAAATGCTCCACGCACGTTTTATCCGATTCCTTCCAAACTTTGCCACAGAATTGAACAATAATCAATGAGCAAAACCGTGTTCGCGTTTTTTGTCGAATAGCATACGTTTCAAGTAATGGGCATCTGTTCTAACGTTTGCATAAATTTTCTGTGGGGTCAACTTGTTTGCTAAATATCAAAGGAAAGATAATAGCTGTCAAAAAACGCAAACATGTTTTTGTTCTTTGATCATTTGAGATGGGAAATATGATATTGTAAAACCCTTGCAATTAAATTGGAGGCGAGCAAATCTCATGACGCCGAGCGCGCCATTTTATCAAACACTTCCTGCAGCACGAACCATTTTCAAGAATCCGTAACTTTAACCAAGTTACTTCCTTCACCAATATTTTTTCTTCATGTGTACAAAATTTGGGAGAAAAAAATCAAATACAGAGCCCGCAGTGAGAATTTTGGTGAATTGGTATTTCATCAAGTGAAGTAACCTATAATGTAAAATGTAACCTGAGGATGGAGTAATACTCCGAAACGTTGTAATCAAATTTTATAGCTATCAAGCCTTCTGGTCGTTTTAAGTAAAGAAATTGTTTCATTAAACGTACGTTTACACAAATTCGTCATGAAAAATAAATGCGCAAAAATACGACAAGTTTAAAGCATTTCTTGCAGATAATCCGAACGTTAATGTATTAATTTTCAGTAAAAGGTCCCTACCAGCCTCTTCTTTCAAAGTACACACCTTTCTCACAGAGGGCGAGTGCCTTATACCGACCGTAAAAATTATTATAAATCAAACCAAGGTGAACTCAAAACTCATAAGCTGAAGTTCAGTATAAGTTGACATTTGGCTAGCCCTAACAAAACAAGTTCATATGATTCTATTTGCTTTATACTCTTCCGTTTGTCCGACCTCACCTATCGTCGGACTTTCACGAGCGATTCTTTTCATGTTTGTTCACGTTTCCAACCTTTACGTTTGGCAACAAAATCAGATATCTTTTAACTGAAGTCAACTCGTGAGTTTGATGAAACGTAACTGACATGTTTTAATTAAAATGTGCGTGATTTGCTGGCCAAACGTACAAAACCGGCTTTATAGGTACTGAGTTCCGGTCATTACAGGGCATTCAGTTCCGAGGGAAACAGATTTCACGGGGAAACACAAATCGCTATGACTGGACAGCCCCACGTGTTTGAAATTTTACGAGGTGCAACAGCAACTCTATTCTACTGTTAAACCACCATCGTTTGATAAATAAAAGATTCTTGCAAACGAAATCTGCGTTGGATGTTTAGGATTTCATTCTTAAATGTAAGTTTGTTTTCACTGATGGATTGAAGTGCGAGTTCGACTTGCAGTGTTCGAGCACATCAAAGTGCTATAAAGTACTTGTATGGGGCATACTATTTTCCGTTTATTATGAGAAACTGTTGAAACTTGATATTAAACGTACTCTTCTTAACTATTAAAGCTGCTTGAAACCACTATGCTTTATCTTGAAACGCTATTTTTGAGTACATATAGTTCCATAAGAGACTGATATATTGTACTGGAAAATGTTGTTGATCATATTGTGCCTCACCCAGTCTGGAATTGGATCCAGCACATGTAGCTGTACATCTTTTATTTTGACACACAAAGCATTGTGTTCACCAATGGCCAAAGACAAAAATATATCGCTTTGTGTGTTAATGCCTTCGCGTTACTATGTCTTCAAAGGCATGCTTGTAGTTTGATACTTTAAACTATGCATCATTGTTCGATTTGCTAGTATATAGTCCTCCTTGATATTCTAAGGCTTTACAAGTAAGGCCTGGGTCAAATGTCGCTCTTTCCATGTGCTGAATTGAATGCAACTGAGCTCAGGCAGACTTTGAGAAGAGCAATGTTTGACCCAAGCCTTCACAACTTTCGACCTAACTAGCAAAATCATGTAGCGATGGACATACAATAATGTAAATATGGAATTCATCCGGAGAAGCGTTAAACATTGGATATTTGAAAGAGTAAAATAGTTTAATAAGTTGAAATGGACTGCATTGCCTGTCAATGAATTAATAACGAGAGAAATTAAAAAATAATCTATTGCTTACTTTACTAAGTGGTAAGGGTTTGCTTTGATCAGTGAAATTGTTTGGCATCAGACAGAGTGATATATATATATAAATTGGGCACATTAGAATACATTAGGTACCAGGCATTTAGGGTAACCCATTAGCTGGCAAGATCCTGTTGAATGAAACTATCTGGCATTATATGGACTACAAGCAAGAATACAATTTATTTGTAAAGATTAGTAATGATGTGGACATGCTGCTAATGAGTTTGTGAAATAGAGAAATTGGCAGGTGGTTTGGTTAGCGTATTCATTTGCAAAAGCCTCACTCTTTAAAGGGCAGAATCACCTGGCTTAAGACGGAGTAACATCCATTGTGCTCTGCTTATAATTTTAATCATTTGAAGGCTGACGATTCTATATTTCAAGGTGAAGTTCTTGCTGGCTGGTAAGTTAAGAAGGAAATGGTGGATAGTTTATTAAGCCATGACATGGCATTAGTGATATTTTCTGGTGTGGCAGTGAAACAAAGAGATGGGCTGTGAGTGCATAACAACTTAAGAGGGTTAATATTAACAGAGATGTCAAATATAATCTCATTAGCTGTCAGGATTTTCACCTTATTGAGAAAAAAACATCAAACTAGTGCTAAAAAAGTGGAATGACTAATTAGTATTAGGGTGATTGGAAAGACTTGTGCACTGAGGATTAAAATTGTCATGCATTGAGCAAAGTAGAGTAATAAGGCATTAGTTCATTTACTTGTTTTAAAAATTAAAAATGCCACTCAATCAGTTTGTATTTCAGTGGTAGATAATATTTAGTGCCCATTTTGCCCTGCTTTGTTAATTAAACCTGAGCCTTGCCACTAACCTCTTACATGGTTTATCCATTGACTGGCAGTTTACCCAATACACTCTACTCAAGTATATTTTACTCTGTCTAAATCCAGAGAGTTATAATTACTTGTATTTCGTAAAAGTATTTTCTAGTTCATGAAATTGTCTAGCATTAGACAAAGTTGAGTATATGAGTTGAACTTGTCAAGATGCATCATCAGTCAATGAATTTACAAGAGAAAGTTGTAAATAGTTTTGTTAACCCATTGAGTTACACTGCACCACAATCTACTATGATTTTGCTGATCTTAAGTGACCTAATCTATCTTCCAACTTCGTTTCATTTCCCGTTAACTGACAGTGTATTCCAATATATGCTTTACTTATGTATTTTACTCTGTCCATAATGTAAAAAGATTTTACTCATCAGAACGACACTTTCGCTTGGCATAGCATTAATATAGTTAAATGCTACAGTTTTAGTTATAAGAAAATGAATGCAGAAAGAGAACAATTAAGTGAATACGAGAGAAAAATCCTGAGGAACATTGAGTATAACAAGGCTGTGCTGCGAAGTCTAGGCATCCCGGAACTTGTAAGTATAAAGCCCGGTTTACGCTGTGAAAGTTTCTGTGATCAAAGTACGAATTTTCCTAAGGAAAATTTTACGTTCTGTAGAATTTGTAAGAGATATCAGAGTGAAGTAGTTCAGTGTTGAGCACTGTATTAGCTCCTTTAAATATTTTTAGCTAATGCTTCAAAACTTAGGATTTACCGATCCAAAATTCCTACTTTGATCACAGAAACTTTGACAGTGTAAACCGGGCCTAAAAGAGTTTTCTCATGACAGTTAATAGTAGTCTGCGAAATTTTTTTCTTGTCCCAATTAGTAACACGGATGTGTTACTAATTGGGACGAGAAAAAAATTTAATGTCTTCTGATAAAAACTTGACAAATGCCCATGCAATATCGCTAAAACCATAGGCTTTCAAGTTAACAATTTGTGAATCTTTTCCACCAGACCACTGTGAAAAAGGTTGTTGCAAGCTTTAGAAAATTTAGGCATGTTGAAAAACAGCTGCGAAGTTGACAAACAACGGTGAAGAAAAAACAGTGTGAAAACGAAACGAATAATTTGATGCGAGTGAGAAAACTTTGAATTGGCACCTCAGATGCCAAGGAACATTAGTAAATGTTCTTAATTTTTTGTTCTAATATTCTGATATCGAGCTTCTGCTGGAGCCAGCGCTTGCTTGCAACTCGTACATGTATTATACAGTGCGCATACTGAAACCGAACTATATCTTGTACATAACTTTGTACATTATATTTTATCTTTGTTAATAGTATACATGTATGGTTTGGAAAAAAAAGAACGGTTTTTTAGTTTTAGTGAATAATAAGTATGAAAGTGAAAAGTTTCTTATCGTGGGTCTAATAATAAGGTAGAATATATACTTAGCTTGCGGAAGGAAAAGTTTGGTCACTATTATCTCCTAGAATACGCAATAAATCACCAATCCGTCCGAGGAAGTTTTGGAGAAATGCCTTGAGAGCAATATATTTTAATTTCAGAAAAAAATATTAAAACACCGGCCTCAGAGAGCCGTTTATATGACCCCTTTCAATATTTGCAAAATACATGCTTTACGCAATCTGATTAGCTTAGAGCGAAAATGTAAACAAATGCGCTGATTGGTCAAAAACATTATTCGCCCTTGTTATTCTGAGTAATGCCAGATGATTTTTCTTGTTTGGAATTTGTTAGTCAACGAAGACAGTGGGTTAATGACTGAGCTATCTACCAATTAAGAAACAGAAAACATTTTCCGTGTTTCCATAGAGTTATAGATATACGCGTGCGAGTTTGGGAGGAACGGGAAATTGCGTGGGAGTTTATCAGCCTACACCAGAAAAATATTTTTTGTCATGCAATAGCCTAGCCGGCTACTGTAGAATCTAGTGTGTTAAATGATTACTTGTCATTACGTTAAACTAGTTCTGGAAAATAGAAAATTTTGAAGGATTTAAGCTTTTTCCTGCTTGAAAAACCGCAACATTGGAAGGCAGCCCTTACAGGTAAGGGCTGCCTTCTTGAAGGCAGCACTTATTCGAGCAAATATGGTATTGCCCTAGGTGAAATGTCACTCTTTTCATGTGCTAAACCTAATGGAAATGAGCTCAGACAAAGTCTTCAGGGGCTGGTTGTTCGAAAGGTGGATAGCGCTATCCACTACATAGTGATTTTTTGAAGCCTCTGCAAAATCTTCCATTGATCGTTATAACATAAAATTACGACGGATGTCGATAGATTAGAGTCTATAATATTTATATCGTTGACCAGAATGGTAATTCCGAATTTGTTTGTCCAATTTTATGAACCTTGAAAAGTTCACTATCCTGTATGGATAGCGCTATCGACCTTTTGAACTACCGGCCCCAGGTAATTTGCATTAGGTTTGGCTGTGGGTGCATAAGAAGAGCAATGTTTGATTTAGGCACGGAAAGAAGAAGGTCTACCGTAAATGCTCGTTTTAGTGCCGCTCCCGATTAAGCACCGCATTCAGAATGAGAAAAGTTTAATAATCACCGCTCCCGATTTAGCGCCGCACCTTTGCAACTATGGAGCGGTGCTTAACTTGATAGGCTACACCACACAAATAATTGATACTATTTATCACGTATAAATCATGGAAACAGTTTTTGATGATTTGCTATGTTTTTGAGCAATAAAAATTGTTGGGGTGAATGTTTAGTCTAAAGTTATTTATTAAGCGCCGCTCCCGGTTAACCGCCGCTCCGGATTAAACGCTGCGCTCAGAATCAGAAAAATTTAATGAGTGCCGCAGCGCTAAAACGAGCATTTACGGTATGCAAATGGTCACTTGTGTCAGAACTTTTGAAGTTTTGTGCTCATGCGTATCGCATTATGCATGTTGTCCGGCATTACGTTGGCCGGTTAACTGCTTTTTCTAGCCAATAAATCGTCAGAATAGAATAGAATAGAATAGAATAGAATAATTTATTTAGAATAATTAGAATAGAATAGAAAAATTTTTTAGCATAATAGAATAATTTATTTACTCACGTATCACAGAGGAGCAAAAAGAAACTCGTGCACACTTTGATTGCTGAGTGACTACCTTGATACTCTCTCCTTACATGTTTCACTCAGTCTAATGCTAGGTAATTTGTTTGTCAAACTGAAATTTCGTTTGTTGACTAAATTTGGATTATTTAATGCCTTCATTTAGATTAAACAAGTGCAGGCAAAGCCCAAAAAGGTGCAAGCTGGGAAGAGAAAAAGAGCTGATAGGAAGCAAATTAAAAGCTCTTGGGAGAGAGGACATTGGCACCCTGGTTACTTGACACGGGCAAAGCGAGCTCGTTTAACTGCAATTGAAGTAAGTTCTGTGGTGAAAAATTCCAGTACTGTAGCCGTCCGATTCATAATTTCGTATTATACCCCTGATCTGTTCGTGGATTGGATAAGGCGACTACGAATAGCTGGGTTTCAATCACGTGACAGTGCCCATGATTTTACTTCGGCTCAAAACAAGTGGACTGTATATAATCTGGAACTCTAACTCCATAAGAAAGCACCTATAATTGAGTGAAGCCATCCAGATCACTAGCATTTTGTCATCTCCCCCAGAAAGGACCTCATATTTTTATCTTGGATATATGTGTTTACACCATAAAAACGCTATTATTTTGGCTAATGGCTCAATTTTTGTGAAACTTTGACAATAAGTGCATTGAATATAGAACTATACTATTTTGGAGGTTTAAACACTTAAAGTGCTTATAACCCCAAAATGGGTTTCTGATTATTCAGGTAGAGCATAGAAAGTTGGTTAGTAGGTTCCAGATCAATTTTTGCGTTAAAGTTCTAATTTCCGAGATATAAGGGCTCAAACACGAAAGCGTGTCACCAAGAGGCCTGGATCCTAGGAGCCCATATTCGACAACAATTATAATTCTGTATTGAGATAATCTTGAGAGTTTTCAGTCGAAAATGAACTTGAGCTAAACATTCTCTATCCTTTCTTAAAAATAGCCGATTTTTCAATTTGCATACGAGAACTTTAATGTGTTTTTAGTAAAGTGAAGTCGACGGGTTCCTCGGATCCAGTCTTTCACTCTCCGCGACTTTTTTTCAAAATAGTGATTTTGCGGCCTAATGTCTCCGAAATAAAATTTTCAACGCAAAAACTAGTCTACAACTTACCAACCAACTTTTTATGCCCTATCTGAATAATCAGAAACCCATTTCGGGGTCATAAGCACTTTAAGTGGATCTCAAACTTTCGAAAATAGGTACGCACAGCGCACACGTGGGTAGCCTCTGAAACTTCGGGTGCGATAGATAGTCATGCGAAGTAAGCAAAACACAAAGGAAATCTGCACCGCATCGTACTCTTGATTGTTGATTCTGCGGTAATAAACGGTTATAACTTTGTCCTTAATTTTCTCCTTAAATATAACTTCGTTTGAGAAGGAAACTTTACATATTTATATTTTAATGTATAGTTTTGTGGAAACACTACGTAAATTTATATATGAATTTACATCTCCTTTGCACTGATGACGGTCTGGGCTTACGGACCGAAAACTTTGCATATATAAATTTACGTGGTGTTTCCACAAAACTATACATTAAAACATAGATAATCACCATGCAAACTTTCAAAGAACTTTTACATAATTAACTTTAAAGTTTTTTGTTGCCTGTGTCCAAAACACCTCAAAGCGTGCAAAAAATCTAGGCTAACGCCTCGCTTTCCAACACACTTTTCGGTGTTTCAAATTAAGCACCGATAATGAACATGTTCTCATTTATTATCTATTGCATCAAGATGTATTCACACAAACAGCATTGGCATTGGCAAGAACGCTATTTGTGTGAATGAAAAGTCTAATTTGTAAGTTGTGCTCACAGTCAAACCACAGGCTATGGCGTAGAATGCTTCCTTATACATTTCAAATGTCATACACATCTCTAGCAAAAAATGCACTGGTTAAAAGTTACGTTAGATACAGTTATAACACACTATATTTTATTACGCATTGAAGTTAATCTCATGGTGTACACTGCATAGATAACTTTTGCACATTGTACTTAGCATGAATTTTAAACGACAGAGTTCACGTATACAACAAGTTTGCAAGATAGTAGATGAAAATAGAAGAAGTAGACAAACACAACACATATAGGACATGTTGGAGAGTACATAGTTAACAGAACATAAACGAATCAAGAAAGGTTCCAGGATTGCGGCACACATCAACTCTAACATGTAAAACATAAAGTTTTGCTTGAAAGGCAGAAGAAGTTTTCAAAAGTTTCCTAATTCTTTACATCTTGATGCTCCATGAGAAGACACATGATTAATCAACTGGTACATCACTTCGATATCAGCATGCCTTTTACTACATGATGTTCAACAAAAACTTTAGTAATTTTCTCAGTCAGTGTAGAAGTACCATGTAGCCAACTGCTTGAGTTTGAATGATACCATAAATCATCGATGCAAACGTTGTTTCCTGAGTTCATTCTTTCCCTCTTCTGTATGACATAACTTGATAATTAACAAGTATCGGCAGGCACAATGTAGGTAGTGAACCCTTTAAACGAGACCATAAATCCGGTATGAAGGCACAACTAGATAAAGGTTCCTTCGACAATATCTATATCACCGATAATTAGTCTGGGCTAATAGTCTGAGATCATGGATCCGGGAAAAGCGCATAGCTTTTTTGCAAAGTTCATTGGCATTAATCTTAAAAAAGTTAATTTGGAGGAGATAATGGACCAAGATCATGGATCCAGGAAGAGTACACCTCACACAGCTTGTTCCCAAGGTTCTTCGACGATAATGTTACGACCATTGATAAGTTGGAGATAATAAACCAAATCATAGATCTTAACAAGAATACACAGCAGCTTATTTTCCAGTTTCACTGACAAAATCTTATCACCATTAATCAGTTAGAGACAATAGTCCAAGATCACAGAATCACTAAGAATACCAGCTTGTTTGCAGCATTCATCGACAACATCTTATCACCGTTAATCACTGCGAGAAGCAGCTAACATTGAATGCTATTATACGCCGTATAAACGTCTGTTGACAAATGAGATACCAGATATCTGTTATTTTGTTGCTTTTGACCAATATCAGTGTATGCAGTAGTTCAATGTTGCCTTCAGTACTTGTTTGGCATTTCTTACTCCAATAAACAGTTCACAATCCTGTATGTGAATACCAGATGCTAATAATAGCAACGAGAGCCGAGAATATGGATAATTTCATTGTTGCAGTCTTTTTGAGCAGCAAGCAAGTGTTGAGATAATTGTAGACATCCAGACGCGTAACTTTCGTGACTGCAGCAGACCTATACAAAAATGAAAAACAATATTAAAAACAAGCGAAGGCACGACTCGGATTAAATACAGAAATCAAGTTAGAAAAAACGGCATTATTTGCTTGGAATCATTCTTTCAGACAAGTTTTGACGTGATGTGATATTGGAAACATGCTGTACGATGGCTAGGCTGCTTCTACGATATACGCGCGCAATGACAGGGTTTTTGAATACTTGGCCTTTCACGTAAATAAATATGCCATAAAAAACGACCAGCGTGAGCAACAAGGGCGCTTGTTTATTTGATTCTTTGAGATACGTGGCCCCCACGTATAGTCTACGACAAGATGTCAACGACAGCAAGTTTGCCTCAATGTATTTTGTACGCTTGAAGATCTGACTCTGATCGAATTGTTCAACCACAGTAGACAATGAGCGATAGAAACAGAAAATGAATCAAAAACAAAGCAAAAAAACAAGGGCACTCATCTTCAATTTCAATGACAGTATGCGAAATAGAACCAAGAAATCTTCGGAACAATAGACGCGCTCTCGACCACGTTGAATATCTGCTATTCACAACAATCATCAGCTGTGTGTCATGTGTGCGCAATTGGCATTTCCGAGAGTTATAACGAACACTAAACGAACGCCAAATCGTCGTTCATTCGTTGGGTCGACCATTGCCGAAGATTTTAAAATATTTAGTAGGAAGCTTTTCAATCTAGCATGTGGTTAGCCGCACATGCGCAGGGGCTACCCACAAAAACGGAGAAAAAAACGGCAAAAATCGCGCGGACTTTTTGTAATTTTCGTGCTTGCTTCAACTTTTTTCAATAACAGTTTAATTTGTGTCAAATTTTGTTTCATATAATAGAAATTTAACTGTCACTCTCTAAGGTTACATGCATTTTACAAAACTAATGGAAGATTTAAGTTCCAAACTTTCTGGATATAAAAATACTATTTTTTAAAGAGAATTTTTAAAAGGACTGATTCTACCTGTAAAATGAGCACAAAGTTAGTTTCAATTTCCCCCCCCTGACTTAGCGTTCCAGATATATTTACATTTCACTGCTCAAAACACTTGGTCACAGAGGAAGTGTATAAATTAACTACGTATACTCGCGGTAAATCCTGTCCGCCTCTTAGTAATGCGCATGCGCTAGCCTCTGGCAAATGTTTTGCAAATTTTTTGTTGAGGATTGAATGAAGGAATACAATTTTTCACATTTAAACTGCGATTTTATGAATCGTCGGGTGCCTGGCATGACGTAAACAGGTGGACACAAAAACCAATACATTTGACGGCAAGTGTACCCTCTGTATGTTTTTTCTTTGCGACTTGGTGATTAAAAATCACAAATATGCTGGATGTATAAAAATTAGTGAATTTAGGTGGATTCTGTTTGTGTTGTTTTTGGTTACGAAAATCGGACAAACAGAGAACTAGATAAGCGAGCTTTTAGGGTTACAAAAATAATTTTACATATTATCTTACGTAAGTCCGTAACTCCAGGGGCCGGTTGTATAAAACTTCTAACTACGTTTTAACTGCGATTTTTTAGTTAAAAAGTAGTTGAATCTTGAAAAAGCAAGTGGGTTGATATTCGTACTTAACTATAAAGTATCTCCATGTACAATGCGGCGGTTAGCGATCTGAGATCATGTCGTTTTACTGCGGTTTGTGTTCAGTTATCCGCTTTTCTATCTTTTTGGAGGTTTGACCTATGTACGTATGCTTGAGAACAGTATTTGCAAGAAATCATGTCGGTTAGCGATGTGAGATCATGTCGTTTTACTGCGTTTTTGTGTTCAGTTATCCATGTTCCTGTCTTCTTTAAGGTTTGACCTATCTATCGTTGAGAACGGTCTTTGCAAGGGATCATATATATGGAAGCACGCATACGACAACTGTCACACCTTCAACTGGACAGAAACTGAACTACTAGGACGAGCCTAAACCAAACATGGACATGAATTTTAAGAGACATGGTGCAGTACAGACAATACTCATCAGATCTAAATGTTCTAAAGCTAGGAACTAGTTATATACAAGAGTACGTACACCAGGAGGCCAAAGTTAAAAATGTCATTAAAAATCCTAATGTTCTACTTACAACGAAAAACCTACTAATTTTAGACCCACTAGCTTTCTATCAATAAAAGTGGTCTAGATACGTTATCTAATAGAATTTCTCAGAACAAAGTTGGAGGAATGGTGGTATGCCGTAGCTAGCTCATTACGCTTGTTCAAGGTTGCTGACTCTGGTTTACAAATGATGAAATATTTCTCACATAAACACAAATTGCATCGATCGCTTGCAGGGTTGTATGCTCTTGCTTTCTTCAGAAATTTCCAGGAAATGTTGTAGGGTGTATTGCTTTCTTTAAGTTTCCAAATATGTTTGCTCAGCTCTGTGTTCGATTTTTTCCACACGCTGTTAAAAAGGCTTTGTGGTTGGTGAATCTTGTCTTGAATGAATTTGCAGTAAGCCCGATGTAGGTTTCCTCTGTTTTTGCATTTATCTGTAGTTACTGTTGCTTGATAGATGACAGATTTGCTTACCCACTTTCTGTTTGCTGGGCAATCTAGTGGTTTTCTACAATTGCATTGTCTGAGCTCATCGGTCCTGGTCCCGCTTTGTTTGGTTAAAATGGCTTTGTTTTGCCCGTTAATTGTTCTTTTCACATTAGTCATAGTACGTTTACCTGCCTGTACAATAACGGAAGTGACGTTCTAATTCTTCCATGTGCTACCGGAAATGAATGACGTAATGCAGCTTTTGCGTACGTACGCGTTCGTACGGACGTTAATATATGCGACCAAAGGATCAATATAGTAATAATTTATGCAGAATACTGGTTTGAAGCAGATTTTCGTGGTATAAATTGAGGTTTGGTAATAAAAAACAATACGCAAATTCTTGTGGTTATAGTGGTGGTGGTGTTGTGAAATGCTTGCATAAAGGAGCACATAAACAACGTTTCATACATTTTATTTATTAAAAACATAAACGAACACTTTTTATTAACATGAAATAATATACGCAAAAGCTGCATTACCTTATTCCCTTCCGGTAGCACATGAGAGAATTGGAACGTCACTTCTGTTACTGTATAGGCATGTAAACCTACTAGTCATGCAGCCATAACTTACTTTTATATCGTGTCTTGATTGAATATCTTAGTCAATGCATGGTCACTTGGGAATTCTTTATCAATAGTTTTGAGGTATATATATATATGTATATATATATATCATATATACATTAGGTTGGAAAAAGAAAATGCAGATAACTTCTCACCGTTCCATTTATTGATTAACGTTTCGGACTTGGTCCTTCTTCAATACTGTAGGTGTGACAACTTTATCATGGAGAGGCCACTCCTTAAAGGGGAACTCCGGTCCCAACACACGTTAGGTTTAGATTAAAGGTCATACCTTCATTAGATTGTTACTAATGTATTTCGGCCGAAACATTTTTAGCTAAGGAGAAATAGCTGGCCAGAGTTCGCAAAATATTCAATTTTGGGCACCATCTTGTTCTTTCCTGCGCATACGCGGATTTCGGTCAGCAGTTCGTTGTGTGACGTCAGCGGGTGACACTGAGCAAAGCCTGGCAAGTGTTTTTATATAGAGTTCACTATGGTTAACGATTCTTTTGACACATACAGCAATCGTTTGTCGACTTCAAGTACTTCCAGTTCATCGGGTGAGAGTATGGACGATTTTCACAGAGATTTTTTACAAGCGGACAAAGTCCTAGGCTCTCAGTTTGAACCAAGACGAGAATCGTACAGTGAAAGTGATGGGTCTGCTGACATTGAACTGATTAAGGGCGAACAGGATGTATCGAACAAGAGACAAGATTTGCCTGTTCGTTTGAACAACCTATATTGGTAAATCACAGCACTTTATGTTTCAGAATGGCAAATTCAATTGTTGTTTAGTTTAACTATATCATTTCTACCAAAATATTTTGTTGCTGTTAGGTGTTCATGCAAACATTGTCAGATCATGGACAGAGAGTTGGAATGCATCTGTTGTCATGAAATTGAACAAGTCGCAAATAAGAAGGATGAAGTTTTTGAACACGAGAAACCAAACCGCAGGTACAATTGTATCACAGATAACCCAGGCTTCGGAATAGTCTTTTTAGATCGATGGGTATTGCAAGCTGCTTGGTTTCAATACAGGGAGCAATATGGAACTCGGGCATACGAATGTCCCAAACACAAATGGAGTTGACACATTGCATACCGCCCGCTAGTACGATGGTGTTGGGGAGTTCTTGGCTAGGAAATTTGAGTAGTTCTTCCATCCTGTGCTGTCAATTGCATTCATGCACACTTCCCACCACCAGGCAATAAAGAAGACTTTGAGTTTGTTAAATTTCACTTTGCTGATGAATATTGTTATTGATGTTGGATCAAATATGTGAGTTATATGATACATGACGAATTATGTTATTGTTGTCATATAGGTGTGAGCCATAGTTTTAATTTCAAGCTGTCTGAAGCTGCATCTTTTTGGCTGACAGTATTGACTTGTGCCTGTCAATAGCCTCCTGTTTTGGGTGCTTTGGAAGTTGTGCTATTCATTTAGCTTGTATATTTGGATTGTACTTCTCAAGCTTCTTGCCATTTTTGCATGCCAACACATCTTCCATCAACTCCTTGACATAGCTGAGTAGTGTGAAAACCTCACTTCTGGCCCGATTTTTATGCAAATGAGGCAAAATCATAATAGTAAAATATACTTTAGCGCCATTTTGAATAATTAATTAGGGGTCCCAAACGTATTCAGAAATACGTTTTTTGAATTAGTATATTTTTCTATTATGCATATTTAATAAGCTTAGGGGCGGTGCTTATTAGGGGAGGCGCTTATTAGCGGCTGGATTGTGCTGACTCAGCAATTTTTTGATTACAAAAAACAGGGCTTGTTTAGTATAAGCTACTATTACAAAAAACAGGGCTTGTTTAGTATAAGCTACTATTACAAAAAACAAGGCTTGTTTAGTATAAGCTACTATTGGACCTGTTCCTCCATACTCTTGCCCTAGGAGTAGTAGCGCTCTTTAACACCTAGGTTATGTTTGTAGACAAAGGAAACTGCATCGAGGTAAAATGCAACTTGGTCTTTCCAAAACATCGGATTATTGGCCATACAACGCTTCATTTTTCTCACGTATCTCCTGCAAAACTTCCTGTCCTTTTCCTTTATTAAGCCTTTTTTGCGTGCCTGGTATACTCCATAGCCGTTTTCGTTTAATATTCGCGAAAATGTCCTACGACTAGCTATTCGAAACGTTAGACCACTATCTCAAACGAGTGTTTTCATAGTAAGGTTGGGATTTGTTTTCCTTGAATCTTTGAGGCATCTGATCAATTTTCTTACTGACCTGTCATCTACTTTTCTTGGTCGTCCTTTCCTCAATTTCGATTTTAATGAACTTTTTTCTGCCCGTTTTCTTGTCTCCCTACACATAATCTTGCTACAGATGTCAGACTGATATGACATTTCTTTGAAATCTCTCTGTAAGAATTCTGGCACTCCTTTCTGTAGTATAAGGCTAATGCCGTTTGTTCGGGGAGCATTTTTCTTGCTTTTGCCATATTTTAGAAAGCTCATTGAACAAACTACACCACTGTATAGTTTTTAGTTTTCGGGCCCATTTCACAGGCACACACAAACGAAGCTATGCATGGCACATCTTGTCTACAACGTCATACAGAATAAATTCCTTCACGTCTTCTGGTATTCCAACGTAAAAGCACTCAGAGAAACACGGATACAACAATTCTACGTGCTGCACAACCCAATAGACGTGAATAATAAGTATTGCTCGAAAAAGATTGTGCGTAAACATGTCACTGATATAGGTCGCCTTCAGACAATCCTGGCCAAAATTGTGGGAACACTATTAACTAAAATGTAACTCTTTATGTTAGTCGGGAAAAGCATATCCATACCCCCCCTCACCCCCCAAACAATGTTGGGCTTGATGTTTTTCGCAACAAGGGATTGGTACCAACATTGCACGGGGGGAAGGGGGGCAACTGCGCCAAAAGCAGAAGGTGGGCTTAATTTATGTGATTGGCATTAATAAATCATAGTGAGAAAGTCGTGTATTTGTGCGGCTGTTCCCATTATTTTTGGCCAGGATTGTAGGTTCTGGAGTCCATTCTAAACGTGTAGAATTTAGCGCTTCGCGGGTGCGTTGCACCCTCATTTTTTGAAGATTTTCTAAGTTCTTATTTGTGGTATTTATATCACTATTAGGATCGCTTAGTTCCTGGCGTAAATGTGTTTCTTTGTTTTTTCGAGCTACTTCTTTCTCATACCATGCTTCCTTATCTCTTGCGAGTTTTTCCATAGCCAAGTTATGACGATTCATTTCTTTCTCATAACCTTTATGGTTTAATTTACTAAATAAGAATCCTGCTCCTGCAAAAGCAAATGCGTTAAAAAGTCCTCCTACTATCATAGAAGCCACTTGTTTTATTTAAAGGATTTACTTATCAATTTTTTCTGGAATAATGTTTTTGTCTTTGAGATATTTACTAAAACTGATCCCAACATGACGGCTCCTGCAAGTTTTAAAGTACCTTGTATGCTTTGAAGTGTTCCTAAAGGCTCTCCTAAAACTTTTTTGCTTACCATAGAAACTCCTACAGCAGATAAAGTTAAGATTCCGGCATCATAAATTTGATTTATATATATTTTCTTGGTTTGCTCGTTCATTTATAATATATAAAAAAAAAATTAATCAAAATTATCTAAAAAAGACTTTGTGTCCTTATCCTTTTTAGTGCAAAGTTTCTTCGAAACTTTGCAGTATTGTGATGGGTGGCGAAAATTCACATCAGTCATACAGTCAGT
>JAOBYK011245304.1:0-21766 GCA_025434845.1 Phenganax subtilis | reverse complement strand
TTTTCCCATTACTTTCTATCTATTATTTCGTTTCACAATATTTTTGAAAGAATAGATTGATTGCGCCTCCTTGGCTTGCAAATTTGGTAACAACTGTTAATTTATTATTTAACTAACAACTGAACAATAGGGCAATACTGGGTCTTTCACTACTTCGGTATGACTGCTTCGAATTGCCGCCGCATGAATGAAAAAAGTGCGGCGTTTATTCGAGGGTGGCGTTAATTCGAGGGAGGCGTTTATTCGAATAAATACGGTAAATGTAAAATCTTTAAAAAGATGAACGAATATAACTGACCTGAGTTTGTGTAAATGAAACAATCCCCAACCCAGAGTCCAGTTTTTACAACATCCTCAATTTCACCAACAACCTAACAGAGAAGGAATGATTAAACCTCACATAGTCAATACTTTATGTCAGATTATTTGTTAAAAGTACATGTAGATGATATTGCAAACATACAGTAAGAAAAATACAACACAGAACACGGCCCAACAAACATGACAAATGAAAACACAAACTGCATACATCAAAAGCTTCTTCAATGCCATCTTCTGAGATCTCATCTTTGTTTTCCATGGCTTGGGCTACTTTGTCTGGGTTATATTTCAAAACATATATTGTGTCATCTGTCGCAATGGCACACAGTTCCCCACTATCTGACCAGTGTACCTAAGAAAAGATTGAATGAAAAGAAGTTCGATGCACAAGATTAAGGCAAATTCAATATCTTAAACTATCAACATCTTTCAAGCTTAATCTAATGAATGGCGAAACTTTAATCTCGACAAACAGAATCTTCTGGCATTAAACAGAGTAAAATATTTAAAAATAGGGTGAAATAGAGTGAATTAACAGTCAATGGATTAATATTTCTTTAGCAACAAAACGTTATTTCTTAATCTGAATACTTTCTTACTGATTTTGGTTGGATGTCAATTCTTCGTATCAATTCAGTATTTTCCCAGTCATAAAATGATAAACCTGCTGTCGATCTGACACCAATCAGATTACCTCCAAAAATACCTTCAACAAACATAGCAAGTCAATATTGTTGCAGGGCATGCTGGAAGGAATGTCTCCCCAAATAATCAGGAAATATTCATGTTTAAAATCAACTTGAAGCACTTCTACTTACTCTCAGCACCGTAGTCTGGTTTGAATGACTTTCTTTCCTTGAAGTTTTTATGAATTGATATCTTGTTTCCATCTCGTATCGCGTACCTGACAGGGGCAAACCAGCAATAAGTTTTCACAATGAATTACCACTTCAAATGACACACAAACTTACTCGGATGAGTCGCTAGCCCAAATAAATTCTTGTGCATTACCAAAACTCTTGTTTCGTAATGCCATTGCAGTGTAAATAATGTATTCACCATCACCACACGCAACCACAAATCTACGAGAAAAACGTAAGAAAGTATTACACTAGCCTTCCAGAAAAAAAATAAATGGGGTGACAGTAGATTTATTATGAGACTGTACTGTACCTTCCATTGGGATTATGAGATAATGTTTGTGGAAATATTTCACAAGAACCCATATCTTTTATAGCTAAAGGAATCCGTTCACCATCTTTGATTTCATAATCTGAAAAACAACAATCAGCTCACTAACAGATAGTAAATATCTTCTAGTACGCATCTCCATAATACCTGTGAGATTTTTCAAATTAGCTTGACTTATTTCACTATGTTTTGCAAAAATAATCTTTCCATTACTATCCATAGACATGGCTGGTTCTTCTCGACCAAGCTAAAAAACAAAAATATATTTTAAAGCTTTTCCAAAAACAACGTTTAAGGAAGATGGCAATCTCATTACTTTAATTATTATACTGCCTTCATCATAGCCAAGTGCAACATTGTTTGATCCTTTCAACATTGCAATTGTCCAAACTCTTTCCAAGCCATAGTTTAAAGTATTTTCTAAGCGATATGTATTTGCATGCCACAGTCTCACCGTCCCTGTTCAAATGAAACAGTGTAAAGATTACAGAACACATGGACAATTATCTTTGAAACATACAAGGGACATATATATTGAAAAGCATGCTTTGTTTGTTACAAACTGCAAAATTATCAGAAACGTTTTAAACAATGAAGAGGTCATACCATCTTCTGAACCAGTCAAGATGATTGGTAGCTCAGGATGAAAACCAACACAAGAGACATTCTGTGCATGTCCGTCTAAGGTTTGAACACATGACTTATTCTAAAGAAAAGAATATTTTATCACACTTTATAATTCTATCAAGCCATCACAAAATGCAAATAGTGGTTTGCTAAGGAATAAAAAAATACCTGATAATCCCAGATTTTCACAGATCTATCATCAGCTCCTGATATCAGATATGGTTTCTCCCCTCCATGAAAATAATCAATACAATTGACACCCTGCAAGTAATCAATACAATCAATGATAAAGTAAGCAATGCAATTTATAATAAAGTAATCAATACCATTGATGATAAACTAACTATCAATACAACTGATGATGAAATACCTTCTCATGTCCTTCTAAAGTGAAGTTAGGTGCAGTAGATCCGAGTTGCCATACCTTAAAATCACATTATTTACAATCATTACTTGCCCTTGCTTGGCTTGTGATAGTGCAGCACTCACCTTTATAGTTCTGTCCAAAGAGGCACTTGCAAATTGATTGTTGTCTTTCGGGTTGATAACAACTTGCATAACATAGTGAGTATGACCTTCAAATACTTGTTGTTGCTGCCAGTTTTTATCCCAATTCCATAGCTTGATCAACATGTCATCTGCAAAATGGATACTTAAAGAGAACAACAAGACAACCCATTCTCAAAAGCAAGACTGTCTGCCATTTAAAACTTTCTCCAGACAAAAAATAGTACAGTAATCTGCAACAGATTTCCTTCATTGCTGGCAAACACTGTGATGTTGTATATTGTTAACAATGACACAAATACTAGCTAATGCTTACCGCTGCTACTCAGTATGTATGGTTGAGTTGGATGGACTGCAATTGATCTCAGATAATCACTGTGAGCTTCAAAACCATGCACCTGAAATGATCATTCAAATAATAAGTCAAAGCTGTGAAACAAGTTAAAAACAAATGGCTAAACAAGATGGTTCTTTCAAAGAAGTAGATCTAAAAACTAACAACATAAAGAGCAATCAACAGTTGCTACATCTAATTGTCTTAAATTTATTCTAATTGTTCAAAGTTTGTTTTGATTGGCTAAAGTTTGTTCGAATCATCTGAAGATTGTTCCATTTGCCCAATCTATTTGTCTGATATGTGTTCTAATCATCTGAACTTTGTTCTAATTGTCTAAACTCAGTTCTAATTGGCTATATGTTCACTATGCATAAAGTAACGTTCATAATATTGGGCTTTGGTATTCCGTGGCACTATGTTAAAAGATCTAGCATATTTTTCTAACCTTTTCTAAAGTATTATAGTTGTAAATTCTCAAGTGCATGTCATCCTACAAAAAAAGATATTAGTGCTGTATTAATAGTAGCACTTTGCTGACTCAATGTACAGACACCATATACTCAATAATGGTTTACTTACTGATCCAGTTATAACCCAGTTTTTTCTTGTGACAAATTTGGCAACTCGCACTGTAAATAAATGTTAAAGAACAAAACAAAACTGAGCCACGCAAACTATACTTTTTTTTATCAAAATGCAGTTAGGTACAACTGTCAAACTTATGACTGTGTTTGTCAAACCTGGCAAGTCAGTGACCTCAAACGTTTTGATTAATGTTTGCGATTCATGATTCCAAATATGAACGTTGCCATTATACAAACTTGCCAACATCCATGGTTCATTTGGATGAAGATCAACACTTTTCACTCGATCAGAACGAGCCGAGAGTTTACGCTAAAGAAAAGAGAAGAACATGCATATACATTATTACATATGAACAAATGTAACCATTGTTACACATTGAACTGACCTTGACATCCAAACGCAATGGCTGAAAAAAAAGCAAAATAAGTTATTAACATCTTGCAACTTCAATATATTGCTATTTAGAGCTACATATCTGTATATATCAAATGTAATGAAAACATTGGATAAAATCATGACTCACACGTCATAAGTAAACAATTCATTATATTCATATATACTATTAAATGTCAACTTTTCCGATTTTAATTACAAAACCAGAACAAAAGTACTACACAGGGAACGTAGAATACATGTTTATCAAACATACTTACCATTTCAAAGTGAAAATTGAAGTAAGTAGCAAGAGGAAATCAAGAAAACACCACAGAAATATTATGGAAGAAAAGTTACCAAACGTGGCAACAACTGGCAAGTGAAAGTCAGGGGAATGGGTACTAAACTCCACCAATACTTCATGTCACTTTTTGATGTTCGCACAGCAGTTACTGATCTTATTTATAACTGGACCTTTATAAGGGACACATATTGTGTAACAGGGACATATTTGTTCATTTCTGTACATATTGGGTAAGTCTTTGACATGATGAATATACTCCAGACTCTATAGAGATCTTTGGTAAAATAGGATCGCAGTAGCCAATCAGATACGAGAATTCTGACGCGGGAAAACCTTTCTTCAGAAGTGAAAATTTTGAAAAATATTCAAGTCATGAAATAGCTGAAAACTTATTAAGAAGACAAACTCAAAAAAAGAAAAACCTAGTAAACTCACAAAGAAAAGAAGAATTGACAAGTTTTGATGATAATTATGTTTTATTGCAGTTAATGAAGGAAAAAGGGGCTTTGGTGACTGCTAAATTGTCAGAGAACCGACGTTACAACGGTGGCATGATTTACGTATGTACGATTTTACTGTCCAAATATTTGAATATGATTTTCAAATATTTGACTAATATTTCTTATTTGAAATAAATAGTGTTTGTATGTCATAATATTTTGCACATACGTGATGTGAAATTGTGATGTTACAAATTCTGCGTTATAGTTGAACGCAGTCATGTGTTAGTTTTGTTTACATTTTTCAATGCGAGTTTTAGGGGGAAAGCGCAACTTTATTTTGGTTCGGCTGAGTAGACATAGACAAAAAGAGACTGGTTTGTAGTTTGGCGCAATCTTGGGAGGTCCTTGTCCCGTTGTCCGGATGACAATGCTTCATTGAAACTAACTTTTTAGACCTGTGCTTGTTTTCAAAATAAAGCTAGATCAATAAAATAAGAAAGATTTCATTAGTACATTGCTAGTACCTTATTACATCTTGTGATCGTAGTCCATTATAGTCGCGAAATCGGTAAAATGAAGAGAATGTTCTGAGACTAAAAATATCACTAAAAATCTGGCGACTTTATGCATGCTATCAAATAATTTGTAGCTGGTAAAGGATAATTCAACATCACATTGTTTTAATGCATCAAGTAGTATTAGCTATCTACTCAGAGGCTTCATTGTTTCTATTGAGCTAAAACTTTATGTCAAACACGAATTTAAAGAACAAAGACGAAAAAAGGTTGTAATTTTTCATTGAAGTAGAAAAGTCACCCGTATTATATAATAATTTTACGAAGCAAAGTAATTTCTTTGATACATACCATTCGCATAGACATTCGAAGCTGCAATTTTTGTTAAAAAGATGGACTTAATTGCACAGGAAATGTGGCGACAAAGCTGGCAATGTTCGAGGGTTTGATGTTTTGATATAAACAAACCATTGTTGGACGCACGTTTTGCAAAACAGTTTAAATATTTAATAGCTTTTGTTAAGACACCAGGCAAAATTTACAAAATATGCCACAACTTAAGACATGACCATTTTGTGTAATTTGACGAAGATTCTGAACACTTTGACGGGTCTTCGTGAAAACTTAGTGAAGGAATTTCGTCAAGTCGCTCTATCTATCTATAGCCTCAAGACAAAAGTATTTTTTAAGTTTATCGTTTCCGATTTGCGAGACAAACGATAGTGAAAAAGTTGAACGCAGCTGTTTTTTGAAAATTGATTGAAATAATAGTCCAAATTGTTTATTTGTTTTGGCTAAAGAAACAGTAAAACTCTCAAAATATCGTCTTACAATATACATATTTCACCTTAGGCAAAAAGACATTTTGAAACGAAGCAAATTACCCCTGCTCTATCATGTTAGAGTCTTCATCTATTACAATTACCCAAGTTACAGGCCAAATAAATTCCACTGAGTATCTACAGTTTTTTGTAAATATCTGTTTTAACAAATCACAGTTTATATTTTTGAAAATTAACATGTGAACACAACAATACAAATACAAACACCATCCAGACATATAGATTTCAAGACCAGTAGCTCGTTGTGATTTAGTTTATATTGCCAATAAACTGGTAAGTCTTGACAGCTTCTCTGCATGCTCAATCCATGACAAAATACTCTTTTCCAGAATACAATGCTACAACTGACACTCGCAATTCTCTCATAATTTTTATATTCTCCAAAGGTCATATAACCGTACATCAATATTTTGAAACTCTCTGTACAAATTATTTAGGTCCCCTCACAAGTTAAGCTTTGACCACGGATAGCAAAAAAGGGCACCTTATACGTTTTTAAATGATTGGAAAGTAACTGTGGGAGACGAGCAAGCTTTTGGCCGGTATAAAATGTCGCATCTTCCACCAATTTTTGTTGTTTTTTTCTTCATCTTGAATAAAGCAAAGTAATCATACTACGCTAAAGAATAAATATTTTGAAACAAGCAAAGTACCAAAGGCAACAACTTGTAAGAAAACGTCAACGAAGCTCGTGTTTGTTGAAAATGTCGTTGAGTAATACTTTTCGTAAATTTACCGAGTGTATAATAAACTGCTCAAGTCTTAATTCACAACAACAGCAGAATTATTCGTCTTTCTTTGTGGTAACACTCGAATCATTGTCAGTGAAAAAGATCCGGGCATGGGAATAGTGGATCTTAAAAAGAGACGTAACAAAAATCTATAACTCTATATAAGGTGTGTGTGTGTGTGTGTTGAACATGGCATTGTAAAGTGCGGTACACAATGAATCGTTGTTAATGTTAAGATTTTCTTGCCAATAGAAAGAGGTTAAATGAGACAGCTTCATTGAATATTTGTCAAATTGAAACATACAAACACCTGGTTACATTTTAAATTTGAGCTTGAAGCGCTCGACGACTAGCGAGAAGACGCTATCATGATCATCGCGCGTGTAATTAGAAAAATTTTACAAGACGATATGCTGCAATTATACAACTTATTAAGGCAGGTGTCTTAATTTTTGTGAGTCTCACAAGTACTTGTACTTCCCCTTCTTCAGATCATGCACGCACTCCAACACGATGCTACGACATCCTTCATGTTATGCTTTCGCAAACACAGGCATTGAATTTCCAATGTCATAAGAGAGGATTTGATTTCAACCTGCGCAGTATTCATGTTAACTCCAATATTCACTAAATGCATTGTCTCTTTGTCAACCAGTTCCAATCAAGGGGCAATATGCGCTCCAACTGTTCAAAGTTTAGCCCCCCGTTGCTTCAAATAATCTCTCATACTAACTGTCATTTGCATTTTGTAATAGGGAGTTTAAGCTTCAAGTTTAAACGCTACGGCAAACGGCAGAGTGTTTTTTCCTTGCCTGAGGTTCTTCGTTTCCCATCTGTTTGGATTCTCCATTTTATGTCAAACAGCTTTATTTTAACATCCTGCGCTAAAACAAAAAATTATCTTTGCCGTACTGTTATTATATTGCAAATTTTTTTTCACCTGGTGTCTGACGTTTGCCGTTGAACGCGAGGCTTAAGCTCTCTAATAAGTTGTAAAATACCTCAAAGCATTGCCCGCAAGAAAACTGCGAGTTTTAAAAATATTATTTTCATTTTGAAAGAAGAAACTGTTGACCACATGCACGCAGTATTTTGAAAACAGAGAGCAAGCAGAAACTAATCACCAACCAAAAATTCCAGTTTCCTTGAAAAAGATTATAAACCTGTGTTGAAATTGAATGACTGAACAAGACAAAATTGAATTGAACTATATCTATTTGTTTGAAGAACGTTTTAACAGTTTCTTCAGTTGTGCATGAATCCAAACAAAAACGTTGATATAAACTGATAATAAAAAACTATTTCAAACAGAAATATGAAGCGTACATGGCAGTGCGATACAAAATGGACAAAGCAATGTTAAGTAAGTGTTATACAATACTTGATAGAAGCGGAATTAACTCGTAAGTCATCCGAGCAAATCTGAATCTTCTCAACTATGCTCACCGCACAAAAACAGTCTAATCAATGAAATATTTCGCTAATTATGTAAGTCCTCCAAAGAAGAGAAAACTTTACAAAATACAAACATTTGACAACAGATTTAAATATCTGGCATTTATTGAAGATCAAAGTTGAGTTAATCTTGTCCCGCCAATTCGAAATTCTAGACAGCAATGCTCGGAGTAAATATTTATATCAGTTCACATGTTTAAAACAAAATAAAGTTATTACAAGTTTAAGCTATATTGTTTAGAAAATTTAGCAAAATGTTGTGCCAAATTAGCCAACTTAATTCCAAAATATTATTTTTGCATCATCGGGCCACTCTCCAAGTATTTGTTTTACATTTCAACAGTATGGTCTCTATTTTATATTTCAAATATGTTTATTTGTGGAGTAAATCTTTGTCCTGCGTATGAATATAAGATGAAATCTCAACGTTTCCAGCTTGATCAAATCAAGGGTAGAAATTGTACATGTCAATGCAGTATTGATAATGGAACGAGGTTATCAGATGATCCTTGTCAACACCCAGGTGTCATATAGACATTCTAACTAAGGTTCTTCACGATGTAGCAATGCATCTCCAAACTCTCATACGCGAGGCTCTTGTGAAAACTAATGAATAATGTTTTTTGAACGTGCCTGCTGGGAGATCATCATTTCATAGCACAGCGCAATTAAGGACTAAAAATTAGAATAGAGAATACTTCGTTTAGTTCAAGATATCAACTACAGATTTTTACAAATGTAGAATGGAATATAGCAAAAATAAGATGATCATTCGCCATTAAGTTTTACGCCTATCCTTTTTTCTATGTACATAACTTATAAGCAAACGTTGATGATATCCCAACCTAAATCTTGGCTTGTCTTGTGGTTAAATTTTAATACTACGTACGTCAATAAAATCCTTCGTATTTTACGTGCTATTCAGCAACGAATTGCAAGAGGACATTTCGAGTCGTGAAGATCAGTGAAGCGTTAGCTTTTACTTAAAATGTTAACCAACTTTGTTTGTTTTCGTTTTGGAAAAAACACCACTTAACTTTGCATTGGTGTAGTGGCGGGCATTTCGTGTGATTTTCATCTCGTCAGGTTTTCCGTGCCAAAAGAATTGGTAACCTTGGTCTATGAAATTTAGAGCCCCAGTATGAATCATAGCAATTTGATTCAATGGAACAATTAAGATGTTCGCACCAGCTGTACTGCAACGCTGGCGTCAAAATGAGCGGCTCAATTGGCAGTCTCTATGCTCGCTTGTGATTGGCTAAAAGGAGACAATAGCTAGCGTGACGCCATGTATTTATATCCCGGTGGTTTAGAATGAGTCGACACTCACACGCATATCATCAGAATTCACTGAGACTGCGAGAGCAAAAAGGATGGGACCAAACGAACAGGAGTTAGACCATAATCCAGAGATATCCGAACAAACTATGGACGTGAAAACAGAAGAGCATGATGGAAAATCTGATTTGAAGGAAACTGATAAACATAAAGACCCGAATGTGAAACCACCGTACTCCTATGTTGCTTTGATAGCAATGGCAATCAGAGAAAGTCCTGAAAAACGGCTTACATTAAACGGTATATATACATTCATTATATCCAAGTTTCCATTCTATGAGAAGAACAAAAAAGGCTGGCAGAACTCTATTCGACATAATCTCTCTTTAAACGAGTGTTTTATAAAAGTTCCGCGCGAAGGAGGCGGTGAACGCAAGGGAAATTATTGGACACTGGATCCATCAAGTGAGGATATGTTTGAGAAAGGAAATTTCCGTCGGAGAAGACGTATGAAACGACCTTATAGGCAGCCTGGTTTAGGACAGAGCACTGCGTGGAATTTCGGAGATCCTAATCCGTACGGAGCAGCAAGTTATCATGGCATTGCACCAAAATGGTCACCTTACGCACAAACTGCTCAGCTAAGTCAAAGTGCTTGGAGAGGATCAACACAAGGAGTGCCATACAGTCCTCAAGCTGCAAGATTTGCTCATACTAATTCATTGTTATCACCGCCACCTTATATGAATATGCCTTCAATAGGAGCTGTGCCTGTATCAGTTGGTAACTACGCTTCATCTTTGCAAAGCTATACGCCGTATTCGTCGCATATGCAAAATCAAATCAATGAACAGCATGGCTACATGCAGCCTTTAACATCTAGTTGTAAAAGAGAGCACGAATATTCCTCAGTAGCGTCACATTATCCATATTGAGAGGCGAAAGTCTTCGAAATCTTCACCGTTCCGCATGACAAACATAGCAATACATAAATGATTCTTGGTATTTTTGTTACTTTTATCAACTCCATTCCTCGCAAGATATCTGTACTAATATTTGTCTATTTACCAAAGAAATTATCTCTCCATTAAAGCTGGAACAACCAGACACAAACGTTTGCGGCTTCTAATAGCTAATCCGCTTTGGAATTCTAAATTGCCCTACTATAAACTTCGACAGATCTGCGTTATTATCATTGGAAAACTTACTCTTCACATAATTTGTATTTTGTCCCCCACTGGCGTCAAACGCATCTTAGCTCTTTAAATTGTTTGGAAACAAATGTTTGTATTATATAATTCATTGCACACGGCTATTTAGTCTGAGTCCGTATCAAACTTGTCACTCAATAGGACCACTGGACTTTTGAATTCATATTATTTGGGAGAAGTTGAAGACATTCAGTAATTTAGAATTTTCACAAGATAGATAGATATATTCAATACAAAGTTTAAATTTAAAAACGCCATTGTACATAATAGACCGTTCTATTCGCATTCATAAATAAAGAAATCGTTTTTAACATACTTGCGTGATTTTATATCGTGTAGTAACAAACGGTGCGAAATGACGCTTTTTTGTGAGTCACGAGAGTTTGTATTGTATCCAACTTTCCATAATTACAATATAGTAATGATTGTCTTGCATAATACAAACGCTTGAAGTTCAGCATGAAGCCAAAACTTCATGAAAAGAAAAGGGAAATTTAAAATTCCATTGAATCCTACAATTCTTATTTGAGTTTACCTTGCGTTCTTCTCATCTTTCAAACGCGAAATGGAAGAAATGAACGGTAAAAACTTCATTCAAATCTCTCTCGCTAGCGATTCTTCGACGATTTGCATAAATTTAATTAAACGAATAATTGAAATGGTATAAGATGGTTTTCATTCATCGCCTCGCAACTTTAATAACGGGAAATAGAGTGAAAAGTTTTATGATGTAGCCCTGATATTTCTTTTGTGCTTATGGGCGGTTCTGTTTTCACTTGCCAAATGTAAACTAATTTCAATGTTAAAGCTTGTTTTGACAAATAAATTACACACTTTGAATTGGTTATTGTTGGCTTAGACACTAGCATGAATTGTTTTGTATTTGAACAGCCTTTGTGCGTGCGCTTTGCGAGTTATAACAATTTCGTTTCACCGTGAAATTGCCACTAACTATTAACAACTTCAATTTTAATTGAAATCTCAGTTAATCTAAGAGTAGTTGTAAAAGATAGCTGCGGATTAAAGTTCTCTTGCGGCGAGAAATTTACACGAGAATATCTCGGTAGACCAAGCGATGATTTTTAACACAATCTTCAGTTGTTTGGCGCATTCACGGAAGAGCAATAAAAAGATGTCGTCGCAAGCAAACGATATAATCCGCCGCATTTAAAGAAAGTATTACATTGACAAACATTGTCATCAATTGAAATGATACAGCGACAAAAGCTTGCCACTACTATTTATTAATATTGTTTAGATAAGGAATTTCAATATAAACAACCGACCTATGAGAAAAAGCTGTACTTAAATGAACTTTGTGAAAAACTTCAGAGAACCCTTGCCGAAATCACGTACAGGCGTTTTGGAAAGTAACGTCTTTGCATAAAATGAGAAAAGAAGACGGGGAAGGCAAAATTTTGCTTCGCGTGATTTGTGTTGATGATTTTAGCAAGATTTTATCTGGAATTCAGCTGTTTTCCAAGCATTAAATGTTCTATAACGCTAGTATGAACAGGTGAAAAAAAATATCATCACGATAAGCTATGCAAACAAACAAAACTGGAGCCAAGAGAAACGGAAATTGCTCCGCGAAGGGTATCATTTGAACAATTTTGACTAGCCATCAATGTCGGGACAAGGAATGCAAGATTCTTTCTTCTACGCCTTAAATAATATTCAAGTTAAGAGAAGATCTTGTTCTTAACTTTGTTTTCTCTTTTACAAAGTAATTTCTCTTTAAGAAAATATTTTCCATGTTTTCAATTATTCTAATATTCCTGTAAATCAAAACTAACACAGCGCGTATAAAACACGCGATAAAATATCAATTGTCGGTCGCTCTAGTCAATCGCCGGCTGGGAAATATTACTAGCCATTAAATCTGATTGCTTTTCGAGTTTTGCGGAGTTTCATAACGGGTTCTTGTGGTCGCGCTTATTAAATATTTAAAAGTGGAAATTGAGTGGGCTTGAATTTCGTTGTTAATTTCCAATGAAAACTAACCGATCACGAACTGTAAATAAACATATAGTTTAACATGGAAAACATTTTGTAAATCGCAGCAAAAATAGCGCATTTGCTGGCATGTTTGTGTACACAAAGCGCAAAATATTGCCTTCTGTCAGCATATGCGTGATGTAGTAAGCGCATTGAAAACGCAAGCATTTTAAGTGACTGAATGGTAAACACACTTCTTCTATTGATACGACGACGTTATATGCAGCATTTCAACGTTCTCAGAGAACTCAACTGAAATGGATGTATTAATAGTGTAATTTTAGTACCGAACATGAAATTTAACCTGGATACAAAAAGCTAGCTTTTAAAAAGAAAATTACTTTAAAGTTTTTTTCCCTGTAAGTTCGTTTTTTCTGCAAGTTGCGCAAAAGTGACCTTTCCAAATTAAGACAGTTTTGCTTGTTTCGCGTATGACCGTTGCTGTATTTTTTATTACTGAAATTTTTTCAGGTCAATTTATTAAAGTTTCTCGCATTGTGGTTTACATACTGTAACTAGGGTCATAAATTTGTGGAAGTCTAATTTGTTTTAAAAATACCGCAAATTCACTCAAAGTTGTTTTTCAACAACTTTCTCCGAATTACGCGTTTTGCTTGCGAAGTGTAAGAAAAGATCACAGTTGATAAACATGGAGTTTGTAATTACACAGAGATTGCGTGTCGATACGTTAAATATTCATGTTTCTCAATTTCAGCACACACCATACTAGTCGTCAATTCAATAATTGAGTAAAAAAATTGGTACGCAATGCGCACAACGCGTTCAGCACGAGCACCGGTGAAGAAGTACGAACAAGTTTTCCAGCAGTAAACGGTGCCTCTTTTGCGATTTTTCTTAATCAGCAAATAGGGCTGGAAGAAGCGAAGAACAACAAATCCGATAAAAAAAATTACGACAAGACTTATTATTTCACCATTTTATTTCTTCATAACAATTGTAGCTACACTCCGTATATTACAAAGCCTCTTGTTCTCTTATTTTAACTAACATTTTTTAATAGCTTAACATTTTGTGTTCTTTTTGGCTAGCACTACTTTAACATTTTCTTTTTGGCTTGTCTTACTTTCACATATTGTTTTCTTTTTGACATGCATTACTAACATTAAATAGGTAAATAAATACATACTTTTTTACAATTTTTGTGGCATTTTCTACAGTTACTTTACATCAATAAGGCCGCGTTTAGACTGTACCGGATTCACTCGTCACGACATCTTCGTTTGCTGTTAAGGAGCAATAATCACCAGCAACTATTGACTAGGCTGACAGATTTTGTATATTTCTTTGTGTCATTGCCATTAAAAAGCTCTACAGAGCATCGATAGTTGCAATATTTGAGCTGCTCCGTTAGCAATCCGGTATAGTGTAAACGGGGCCTAAGTGTAATATGTTTTTTCTTTCTTATACATATTTTCTTATAGTGATAACATGAAGAGTTTTCTATTTTTACAAATACTTTTTATATTTTAATTTTTAAATGCAGCTTTTCACTATTGTAGTTCTTGAAGAACCACCTACATTGACTTTTCATATTTTTACTGATTTCTCAACATTAACAACGTACTTCTATTAGTTTTGTTTTTGAAACTGTAGCTACAATTTATTTTTGTAGACAAATATAGTTTCTCTTTTGAACGCGAAGAGAAAAGAAATACTAATTAAACCTTATACGTGATCACAAATTAGAAATATTAGGCCTTCGAAACTTCAGTACGAAATGATTAAAATTTCACGGAAAAAAGTAATTTTCTGCCGTATTCTATTTGAATTTTAGACAGTTTATTAGTATTTATGTCTATCCAGGGTCAAAGGAGTAAACTTGAGTTAATTTTATGAGACTTCAAGCTGAATTAATCGAACGCATACCCATTAAGACGCAACGATCTTCCAAACTTGTCTGTTGCATGCTGAAGTAATCCAAGTGACAAATAGAGAGAACCGATACGTCTTAATGGGTTAATTACTAAAAACGAGCATTTTCATGCTACTATATTTTCCATAAAATAGCAAGTTCAGGAATGCTCATTAAATTATCAAATTTAAATAAATTGTTTTGTGAATCGACCAACGCAATAACTTGAAGTTGAAAGCAACAAACTTTTTTGTTAAAAAATAAATAAATAACATCAGTTATTTTCTTGAAATAAAAACTGAAGGTTTTCAGAAAAAAGTTTTTTAAAATCTTTACTGAACTTTAAGAAAGAACAAAATGGAATCACGACTACATGCACAAAATAAAAGAGACAAGGTTTCGTTGCATGCGACCAGTATGTGTTTAAAATCAAATAGTCCTCCCAACTTAAAATTGGCTCCTTCCCAGAGTCGTGCAATTCAAACATGTATTGACATAAGATTTCATTGCCTTAGTCACCAATGATTTATTGGATGAACTTGACTCCTCAATCAGCAAATAATAATGCCACAGACAGTACACAGATAGAGCAACACATAAATCCTTGTATCTGAAGCATTTTTGATAGAATTTAAGTACAATCAATGATGGGCCTACGAGATGACGAGTCATTCACGTCCATTTCGAAAAGGGACTGACTACCATTTTGACGTTTTATACTGTTTCAATCCAAGCAAACGTTTTATAATGTCAACTGCGATACATGTTTCTCTCAGGAAGTCCAGGCAATTATCATTGTACTAAGTGAAACTTAATGCGAGTTTTTTTAAACGAGTAACAGGGTACTTTTAAACCCTCAATCCCACCTTAGAGTTATGCAGGCCGCATCGATGTAATTAGAAGGAACAAGATTTTAATTTTAGACAAAAAAAATTGGATTTAGAGACATTTAACCTAATCTACATAGCAAACCTCGGGGAAAGCGAGACTCTCTGAAGGAGAATATGTGAAGCGCGGTAAGCGAACATACACGACCGAGCTGGCCTCTTTAATGAACACGAGGCTCTGCAAACCTTAATTTATAACATTTTATATTGAATCTTTTATGATTTGTTTTACTAAGGCAACATTTTTTTATTTAGTTACTACTACTTATCTATTATTAGCTTGCTAACAGTGGACCTTATTTCAACGTTTACCAGACAACTCAAGATCTCAGGGCTGCAAACTGTAGAGTGACATGGCTGGATGTTGATGTCTACGACGACATATCACCAAAGCGGAGGCGACTTGACAAAATACTGGCTAATCGCGTCGGGATGAAATTCATCATTTCATCCATAACTGGCATTGAAAGAAGAACACGCGATGGCAGGCTATCTGTCCTGCAATCTCCTACTTCGTGGTTTTCGAGGAGGACGGGTTGAGCGAACTTAGAATGTTACAACTGTTGCACGACGAAGAAAGAGAAGCTCGCGTCGGGCCTCTCCGAACTCGGTTGAGGAGACTTGCTGAAGTAACGGAGAGTCAATTATTCACAGCAGTGAAAGACCACAATTGCCGCTACATAGCGGACAGAGTCAGAGAATCCAACGAACACTGCTTGGCAAATGATGGAGAAGGTGCGATGGCTTATCCAGAGAAAGCGACAGTCATCAAGGTGGTTGACCCACAATTTAGCAATCGTGTGGGTGTAGCTGTCCAGCGGTTGAGGAGAGTGCGCTTTCAGTGCGTGGCAGATATTCCATGTAGCTATTTTACACTTTCTGCTGTGCTTGCAAGCCTTTATTTATAAGATCGTATATTGAATCTTATGATTTGTTTTACTAAGGCAACATATTTTTATTTAGTTACTACAGCTTATCTATTTAATTCAACTCATGCATGTTCAATGAGTTGACTTACTATTTAAGAGTGCATTTAAACAAACGAGTTTCGTTGCTTTTGGGCAATAGTCAAATACTTTTTTGTATTCAACAAAGGTGAGCCATAAATCAGATCTAACTTATCGTTACATCTGATTTAGTCAAAGTTTACTTGTGCACGTTTTGGGTAATACAATTAAGTAACCAAGTTGATATGTCTTTATCTTATATCAGTATTGATATTCTCGTTATTCAGGAATGCTGCAAGGAATAAAAGGTTACTGGACAAGAGTGACGAAAAATGGAAACATGACTTGTTTAAGGAAGAACAACAAAGCCCGAAGACAAAGAAAGAACTACAGGTTTGTGAAAAGCAGTCTTAATATTTTTATTCTTCTCTGGCTTTAAAGCCCAGTTAACAAAAAGCCGCTAAGCATAGCCTTTAAACACATATCTAATATTAATCAACTGGGGTCTAACAAGTGTTTTGTTTTCAGGCTTGTGTTTACACCAGACCAGAGGGATCTGAAATCACATTCGTCAAGAGATGGGACATCAGGGCTTTCTTGCAGCGTTTAACAACAATCGATGAATTACGTGAAGTCGTGAGGAGGCACGAGAGAGTCCTTTAACAACGCGTGCCCGGCGAATGTGAAATTCCAGAAATAATATTTGATCAAGACGTGATCGAGGTGTCAAATGGATACGCTTTCCGTATTTCCACGAGGAGCTTCTTCAGGTGGCAAGCAAAAGATTACCAACTTAGGTCAGCGCGCACCTTCGTGGATTACGATTGCGAAACACCACCAGAGCCGCGCGTATTTGAAAAAGGATAATGAACTAGTCGGCTGATTTAGACACTTGGGTGAACTTCTTACACAAAATGTACCAATGCCTCATGGCTAGAATGCCCCCCCCCCTGACATTAAGAAACTTGTCATTGCTGGTCCAAGGACTTCAAGGTACTAACACTTGGGGGGCAGCCGCTTTGGTGAAGTTCGCCCATACTGAGAAGACTTCGTTGGTGGTCGCCAGAGGCCAGTTCGTCCTTTTTATTTTATTTTATTTATTTATTTATTGGTCAAGTTTGATCGCAAACCTACACACGGGAGAACTATTGAAAAATTAACTCAAATATCAAACTTATATATGTTCTTTAACTGCGTGTAATAAATGAATTTCATGCAGCAACTTCGAAATGAAGACACCAACTACGCAAATATATATTCAACTGAAAAAATTATAATATATATGAAAATAAATGGAGGTGTTCCCAAATGGGAGTCTTAACGGCAATAGTATCTCTTATCGGATATACTGCGCCAAAGTGAAAGAATTTAAGTGTCAGCGACGGTTTTTTATAATGCGAATTTCGCGTATTACATGTGGCATCTTAGCAACTAATTTTGTGTTTTACGCATTAGTTTCAGTCCACTCGACAAATTGCCAGCGAATCTCGCCATTGGGATGTCATTACTCGGATCCGTGTCGTTCAACATGCAGTGACCTCGTACTTTGTGGTGTACGCGGAAAGCGGAGTTCATTTTAATTTCACTTATATTTACTAAATTACTTTTAAAAGTTTCTTACTTTTACGTTTTACTTTAAGTTACTTTACTTCTATACAATTACCTCTACATCTTTGTTACTTTTACTATAGGTTTTATTGAATTACGGGAAATGCAAATTTCGATCAGCATGTGACAAGCGTGGTATATATAAGACACTGCACAACACGTGGAAAGCGCCGAAGAAGACAAGACGACGACGAAGATAAGACAAAGATTTTCCATGGCATACATGAGCAATGTAACAAGGGCCTTGCGCAGAGTCAGGGATTTTATGGAAGCAGAGAATCTGGCTCTGCACAAGGTATGCACAAAATCGTACAATCATATATACCACTTTATCGCTTGCTTAATTTTACTTCTCAGATCTTTAGCTAATAAAACAGAAATTCATACTTGCTATAATATGCTACAGTGCCAAATGAGCTATACTGGTATCCCAAAAATTACCAATGCATGTCAAATGCTACATGCAGAAAGAACAAAGAATTTGAATACAGTCGGTAAATTTGTTCTTTTAAACAAATAAGTATCCTCAGACTTCGCCAGTATAATGGCGGCAATAACGACCAAGTCTTGACCCGGTCAATTCCACCAAAAATTAACTTTCTATGCGTGTCAACGCAAAAGCAAAATCCTCAAAAATTACGTAATGACTAAATCTGTCATATTCATGAGTGCGTGCTTCTTCGTCAATCAAAAGTGTGAAAAAAGTCTCTAAATTTTATTATTTAATAATATTTGTTGTGTAAAGAAAAAGCTGTTACAAATCTTATGGGCAGAACGCAAAGTTTAAAAACGTATCTGCCTGTCGCAGTAATATCATATAATTCTGATGGTACAATTTTTCATTAGTGTTCTGAATATGTTGTTATATGTTATTATTAATATTGCTTATGTATTTCTTTAATGAAGGAAGAGCCACTTTATGTCTTTTATTAAATCAACCATTCTTTTTGTTCTTACTAAGGGACAATGAGCTCTTTTGCTGATTTGGAGACTCGGGTGAACTTCTTAAACAAGATGTACCAATGCCTCATGGCTAGAATGCCCCCCAACATCAAAAAACTTGTCATAGCTGGTCCAAGGACTTCCAGGCACTACACTTGGGCAGCCGTATTGGAGAAGTTCATTCATACCGAGAAAACTTCGTTGGTGGCCCCCGGAGTCAGGTTTGTTTTGGTTATATATCTATTTATTTATCAATATTGTTCACAAAATTTCTCTTGACAGGAAAACAATTCCAATTGATTTTATTCTCTCAGCTGATAGCGCATATTCGATCTTCAGGTTCAGAACCAACACCATGAGACCTGACTCCGAGCTGGTCATCATCAGAGATTGGTCATACACAGTGATGAGACCACAACAAGCATTGCAGCTACTCCGGGGTGCTTTGGATATCGACGCTATCGCACGCCACCCAGCCTACAAAATGGACATAGCATGTCCATTCTTCATCACTACCAGCCAGGTGCCAGGGTTTGGTAATGAGACTGAATGCGTTAACGAGCGAATAGAAGTCTTCCATTCATCTGCCCTGCCTGAAGTGTTACCAGGTGGGGCACAATGGTGGATGGAAGAGCATGCAATGGATTGCATAGCTTGGATGGCTCAAGAAATCGAGAGCAACATCCATTTGGTGGAACCAAGGGAAAGATATTATGAACCCGTGCCAGGTAAATATATTTTTACAAGTTTCTTAACTAGGTTTCTTGGTATGTCGCCACGAAGACATTCCATCCATCATACCAATATATAGTTGAGCCAAGTCAACACATCTTTTTTATTTCGATCATTTTTGCATCATAATTAAAACTGTTCATTCGTCGGCTTGTTTAGTTGATGATGCAAGGGTTGAGGAAGATGATGAAGACAATCCGCCGGAGCAAGAAAAGTATGTACATTTCAATCTTGATCTATTGTTCGTAATCTTAAGCTTGTTTTGTTTTTGTGTGTTTTAATTGACATTTCCATTGACTTCAATTAACTGCCGATTATCATTGATTTGCCCCATGATTTTCCTACACTTCTTTTAACTGACGTTTTTTAAATTTTAGCATCAGCCCGGATGAGGCAGATTTGGGCATGCCCGATCATAGGGAGTCTGAGCATTTAACGTAAGCATTTCATTTTATTCTAGTGATACGAATGAGCAATTGTGAAAGCTTTAAAAATCACATTTATTAATTCATCTGCATTTAAATAATCAAAGCTATAAGGTACCAAACGTGCCAGAACATATGCCAGGAACGCTTCGTTTTTTAATCAACGCTACCGTGTAGAGTAAAATATCTCCAGTGACAATAACTATTTTATGCCGTAGCTATCCTGCGTGTGTGTAGCAATCCAAACGTGATGATAAAACGTGTGAAAATGCCCCTAATATTTCACAATCCTAATAGTATCCGTGTAAAAAAATCAGTCAGGTCGAGATAAACGATTACCTATGGTCATTCCTTGCGAGATTTTCATTTTTCCATTATTTAATGACGTTTTACCAGATCATGACTTTTATCTTTCAATTTCAGATCAAGCTCAGAACCCAAAAGGGAAGAAACCCAAAGCGAAGGCGGGGGCCAGGGTGAGGACCCGGCCCATATCATTCCTGAAGATCTTCCTCCCCAACCAGGTAAATATTGAAAAATCGTGCAGCTTAATACGGATTAAAAATTCTTCGACCAGTTTACAGATACATGCGAATTTTTTTAAAACTTTTTCATCACTGGCATTGCTGGCCAACACAGGACTTCCTTTAACAATTGTTAACTTAGCCATTCCTAAAAAGAAGACTCGACATCTTCTTGTAAACTAAAGATTTACCTATGGATTTATAAAACTTCAAAGTACATAGGTTGTCTTTCACGTAGAGTTTGCTCCATGAAACGCTTTGGATTTCATTTTGAAACGAAAATGGTCGGAAAACGTCGAAATGCTTTAAACTTTTAAAACCTCTGTATAAAAACAATTGTGTATAAGTTTGTACATATACAAAGGTACTTTCTATATAAGAACTATTCTAATTTACAGAAAACCGCCAGCGTCTGGTTACTCGACGGAGTCATCGTGTTCGAGTCCGTCCGTATCCTGGGAGACAATAGACGTCGCGTAAGTTGATGCTGTTCATTCATAAGGTCTACCAGTTTATGGCTTGTTTAACTTGTTTAACTTGTCATTGCTGGTCCAAGGACTTCAAGGCACTACACTTGGGTAGCCCATATTGGAGAAGTTTATCCATACCGAGCAGATTTCGTTGGTGACCAGCGGAGTCAGGCTTAAAACCTACATCACGAGACCTGACTCCGAGCTGGCGAGGGATTGGTCATCCACACCAATGAGACCTAAACAAGTATTGTAGCTACTCCGGGGTGCTTTGGATATCGACGCTACTCTACACCAACCTGCGTACAGAATGGACGTGTTATATCCATTCTTCATCACTACCAGCCAGGTGCCAAGGTTTGGTGATGAGACTGAACGTATCTATGAGCGAATAGAAGTCTTCCATTCATCTGCCCTGCCTGAAGTGTTACCAGGTGGGGCACAATGGTGGATGGAAGAGCGTGCAATGGATTGCATAGCTTGGATGGCTCGAGAAATCGAGAGCAACATCCATTTGGTGGAACCAGAAGAAAGATATTATGAACCCGTGCCAGGTAAAGGCGCGTTCCATTTGATAAATCAAAAAAAGGATTTTGAAATCCGATATCAGATTTAACTGTTCCATTTCGGAAATCCTG
>JAOBYK011244193.1:0-21781 GCA_025434845.1 Phenganax subtilis | reverse complement strand
CAAAAGCAAATGCATTAAATAGTCCTCCTGCTACTGTAGAGACCATTTATTTTAAGACGTAATTTTCTCGGGAATAAAACTCTTGTCTTCGAGATATTTTACAATGACTGATCCCACCATGACAGATCCAGCAAGTTTTAGTGTACCATTCAAGTTTTGAGGTGTACCCAGAGGTTCTCCAAATGCCTTTATCCTCAATAAAGAAACAGCAACGGCTGAAACTGTTAATACAACTCCACTATAAATCTTATTTATATATTCTTGTTTTGATGTTATTGGTGATTGACTTCCCATTTATTTTATGTAAAATCTTTTTATTTTTCAATCAAATGTATCTAGTTTAACAAAAGTAGGTTCTGGTTTTTCAATAACAGCAGAGCTGACAGGACTAAGAGGCTTTATATTTGGCTGTTGTTTTTGAGAGGAGGCTTGTAATTCATGTAACAAAATATTCCAACTCCAAGGAGAGAAATGATAGCTAAAGCAGGTGTATAACCCCAGTTATTTTTACTCACTTGTTTTTCAAGTTCTTCTAATTGCTTCTTTTTAGCTTCTTTAGCTTGCTTAGACAACTCTGCTAGTTTTTTTCCTGCCTCTACTTTTCTTGGATCTTTGACTTTCTCTTGAGTAGTAATAGTTTGTGGGGTAGTTGTTTCAACTTGAGTGATAACAGCTGTTTCCATTTATTTTATGTTATAATTTATGAAACAGTTTCCACAGCAACATTTAAATTAGACTTATTTCCATAATTACCTCCAGCTGTTTTTCCTATTTGAATATAAAACATAACCACGTCATTAATGTTTTTAACTTGATCTTTAAGATAAAATGAAATATTTAATGGAATAGCTTAATAACCGCCGAATTTTAATATATTTTGATCAGTAATGTCTACTGTTTTTATGACTTGTTGCTTAGATTTATTTCTCATAAATACAAAAGTTGAGTACTGAACACTAAGGTTTGTAATGACAGCGTCATTGTCGAATGTATGATTCAACAAGGTTACTTTTGTCTTGTCATTTACATCTGGGAGATAGATTGAACTAATTGGATAACCGCTGTTCAATGCTTTTCGTATACTATAACCAACTACTCCATGCAAGCCTCTATATGAAAAATTATACAAGTATGTTCTAACAATGCTAGGATTACTAACAAGTTCTTTTGACATATAACCATAATTCAAAGTCATTTATTTAAAGTAATTTTTAAACAAATTCTCAAAATTGTTTCATTTTTATAGTTTGTTGGTGGATTATATTGTTTAAGTTTAACAAACAACAACACAATCTCACTAGGATCATTTACATAATCAACAAGGTGAAATGACTTGTTTATGACAAATACATGATTTCCATTAGGCTTTTTAACATAATTCTTATTATCATTCCCTTTGACTACTCCATGATAGTTTCCAAACATATAAATTGGATCTCCAAGATTAAATTCGAGCTTGGATTTGTCTTTTTTGACAACGACCAACTTGTAGTGAATTTTAAAATCACCATGTAAAGTACTTTCCGTATCAATGGTATGAGTTAGAATAATTAACTTGCTACTTTTGTTACACTCGTTTTCAACAAAAGGAATACTCATCGGAATTCCATTGAGTAACTTGGATGGACCTGCCCATGCAGATGTTAGTTCATTAAAAATCAAATCAAAATCTAGTTTTTCTGTTATTGTTTGTTTTTGTGTATAACCATAATTTAAAGTCATTTATTTAAAGTATAAATCTTGCTATAAAAAAACCAAACATCAACATTGAGCCTGCAGCTTCAACCATAGTTGTGCTTGTAAGACTTGTAGGTTTACTTATAAGACTTTTTGAGTCATTTTTAAGGTTACTATTAGGTACTACAAGACTGCTTGTAGGAACTTTTGAGTTATTTTTAAGGCTAACATTAGGAGTATTAGTTTTACCTATAAAACTGCTACTAGGTGTCTTAGTTTTACCTACAAAACTGCTATTAGGAGTCTTAGTTTTACCTACAAGAGTGCTTATAGGAGCATTTAAAGACTTTAAAAGGTTAACCTTGTCATTTTTACCAAATTTCATACTCGTTGTAGGAGTAGTTAAAGTATTGTTGAATCCTTCTATAGGTTTGTCTAAAATAATCATATCAGAAGAAATTAGAATAATTCCCGGACTTACTACCATATTTAATACAACATTTGTATCCTGAATTGCTTTTCTCATGTTGGATATCAAAACAGGATCATCTTGAACTACAGTGTCTTGGACAAGTTTATGAAACACATCTTGAGTCTGAGAAATTTTTGCACCTTTGTTTACAATAGATCATCTTGTTTTTGCTTCAGATCCTAATATACAATACACATAACTTTCCATAGCTTAAGTTCTTTGAAAGTTTGCATGGTGATTAAATACTAAAGTAGACAGTTTTTGTGGAAACACCACCAATTTATTTGTTCCAAATAAATTTACGTGGTGTTTCCACAAAAACTGTATACTTTAGTTTCCATAGCTTGTTGTAAAAGTTTTTGAACAGTTTGCATAAGACCATCAGAAGTTTGTTTTATAAATGACTTCCAATCTTCTGTTTCTGACTTGTGTATAATTTTATCGATATATTCCTATCCAATCCCAAAAATCCCCATAGACTTGTTATTTTTAGGAAACACATAATAATATTTTCTTATTTTTGATCTATCATGTTTTTCTAAGAAATAACTTATTGCTTCTCTAGTATGTATTAGTTTATATTTCCATACTTTTTTGTAGGAATATTCTTTTGTATGAGCTTCAAGTCGTTTTTGTTGACATAAGCACTTAGCTTGTTTGGATATCTCAAGAACCTCCTTCATATGATAATAAAAATAGTTTTTGGCAATACTTGAAATCACTTTAGGTTGATTTGGTTTAGTTATATGTTCTATGCTCATTCCTGACTTGTAAGATAAAACATAAGCGGCCACTAGACTTGTAAAATAAGAATCTTCTAAATAGTTAAATTTTGATTTGGTGATGTCTTTTTCATTGTTTGAGTTTTTCCTCTTGATGTCAAGTGGTTCAAGTTGACACTTGAAATGGTCTGATTCATTAACATAAGTGTTAAAGCTCTCAAAATTAACGTTGTTATCACTCAGTTTTAGACCTGTCACTGTTCCTCTAAAATTCCAAATTCTAGGAGTCTAACACAAGCCTAAGAATATTTGTCTTTAAATGTTTTTGATGTAATCTGAGTTCCATAATCATCTGTGACGTCGTAATCTATACTTGTATTAAAAGTCAAGTCATCTGGATCAATGGAAACATTTAATTCAAATTTGCTTAGGTCAGCATTAGGATACTTTTTAGAAAAGTCGTCTTTAAGTTTTTGTACTTGAGTGTTGTAAATAGACATGGCTTTTTCATAGTTTTTACCATATATAGCTTTGTAATATCTTTCCATCTATTTTATGGATAAAATAAATGAACAAACTCACTGTGTTTATTAACAATAATCATAAAGAACTTTTTATTGATAAAAGAATAGAAACGACTTCAAGTTCTAGGTTATTTCTAAAATCAGCTACAATTTCTTGGAATTATAAAAACATAATTCCTAGAGAGAATAATTTCATCTCCAAAGATAATGTTACACTTTTACTTCCTGTGGGATACTTGTCTTTTGATGATATAAAAAAAGAACTACTCAAGTATAAAATTGAATTAGAAAAGCTTCCTTATACAAACAAGTGTAAAATATATTGTAAAGATGATAGTTTAAATCTCAAGACATTTGGACTCTTGTTAGGTTTTACAGAGAATAAAAAAATAGCTCAAAACACTTGGGTTGAGTCTGACAATGAATGTAACATCAACAGAGGTTTAAGATATGTTAGTGTTCATTGTGATGCTGTAAACAAGTCTATGAATTTTGACACTCAAGGAAAAAGAAGTTCCGTATTTGTAACTTTACCTATCATCACAACACAAGGTCTCAATGGCTCAGTGACTCAGTAGAAAGACATTGAAAGTGAAGTCTTGATTTACAATGGAATTTGGAATAAATTTACTTTTGACATCACAACAAACCTTGGTGAAAACACAAATGTTGGGTCTGTATTACTTGAACTTTACATAAAATAAATGAATCATTTCACAAAAGAATAGGAACTTAGAAACTTGTACTACGATCCAAAAACAGGATACATGTCTGCCAAAGAACTTTATCAAAAAGCACTTGAACAGGACTTGAATGTCTCAAGAAAACAAATCAAAACATGGTTAGAAACACGAGACACCTTTACTAGATATAAACGTATTGTCAGAAAACACAAATTTAGTAAAACGTATGTTAATCACTTGGGTGATCAAATACAAATGGACTTGGTTGATATGAATAAACTCAAAAACAAGAACAAAAGTTATGCTTGGATTCTTACAGCTGTGGAGATATTATCTAGATTTGGATTTGCCATTCCTGTGTATAGAAAAGACACCAAAAACATGACAAAAGTTGTCAATAAACTACTTTTAGAGTTTAAAGATCGATTTTGAAAATATCCCAATGTAGTTCAATTTGATGAAGGAAAAAAATTTTACAATGTAGGTGTAAAACACTTGTTAGAAAGTCTCAAGATAAAGTATTTTTCTACCCTGTCTGAAAGAAAGGCAGCCCTTGTTGAAAGATTCAACAGAACTTTAAAATCAATCATGTGGAAATATTTTAGGGTACTTATAATTAGATAAGTGTTTTGGATGATTTTGTGAATAATTACAATCACACAAAACACGGTACCATTCTTATGAAACCTGCTGACATCAGCAAAACTAATGAAGATCAAGTTTGGAGTACTTTGTATGGTCATTGGACTGGAGAGTATCCTTTAAACAAGTACAAGATTGGAGACCTTGTTAGAGTAAGCAAATACAAAAACATCTTTGAGAAAGGATGTGAAGCAAATTTCACCGAAGAGATTTTCAAAATTTCAAAAGTGTTTCGAGGTGATCCAAACATGTATGAGATTGAGGACATGACCAATAATGAACCTATTCTTGGGAAATTTTACGAACAATAATTGAGTCCTGTGAATAAACAAGACAATGTTTACAGAGTTGAAAAAATTGTCAAGACCCGAGGTGATAAAGTACTTGTAAAATGGTTGGGATATGACAATAAACATAATTCTTGGATTAAGAAAAGTGAAATTCAAAAATTAAAATAGACCAATAAATAAATGAGCGTCGAGACAACTCCTGATTATAGTTTTGAACTTGATGACTCTGATCTTGATGATTCTGATCTTGATTCAAGTGAGTCCAACTCTGATTCTGAATGTATTCCATCAGTGTTAATTACTTCATTAGATATAAACATGACAAATGATAGTGAATCACAACCCTTAATTTATAGTGAAAATAATATAGAAAGTGAAAATGATACAGAAACTTGAGTATGAAAGTTCAGATATTGGACAGATTCTGAATAATTTTTTATCATTAAATAAATGGAGTTTGAATTACATAATTTTGATAATAAATTTAAAGAAGACTTTCCAGACGAACAAGAAACCTCATATAGATCCAGACTATGACCGAGACGTAGAGTCCTCTTTTATTCATCAAGACCAAGAAACATCTTTTGTAAATTATAATCAAGATCAAAACCAAGAAGATGATTTTCATTTGATTGGAATGAGAGAAGATATTAGAATGGTAGATAAAAGAAAAAAATTAAAAGAATACACTGGGTTGGAAATTAACCTTAATGATGGTAGATTTTCAAAAGCTCTTTTACAAGACATTGAATTTACGTGGAGAGATGATAAAGGATGGAGTGGTATTTTATACAAAAACAAACCTGTGTATAAAATGAGTAGAGGAGACATGATTCCTCTCCCCAAATCAAGAATTTACCCCCAATTTAAAATGGCTGTGGACCTAGCTCGAGATGAAGAACAAAAAGAAAAACAACAACTTCAACTTGAAACTTGGTTAGAAAGTAGAATAAAGTCAATAGAAGAAGAATTGGATGAACAAGACTTGGAGGAATTAAAAGACATTAAAATTTCAGTTCAAAAACTAGAAGAAATAGCTAGTAAATGGAGAGAACTCAAACATACAACAGAGGATGAAAAGTATAAATTTCTTAAAGAGTATGCTCTTTTATTAGCTGATGAAGCAAGACTAAAACTAGATCAAGATCCTCAACAACATGAAGTTTTAGTTGAACAAAAGAAATTATCCATTTTTAGACAAATAAAAAATGGACTCGTTAAATACTTACCCAGTGCGATGATTACTGGAGCAATAACTGCTGTTGCACTAATTATAGATTACACGGTTGGGTCTAAAAGTAAACTTGGAGTAGGTAGGTGCACAAGAGATAAAAAAGAAAAAACTCACAACTTTAGATAAAAAGATAAAACTGATGAAATTGGAGGAAAAAAAATTCCCATCATAAAACTTGAACAACCAGAGGATACTATAAAAATAAATTCTGTTAAAAGTAAAACGTCTGGTAAATATTTAAAAACATATACTAAAAAGAAGAGAAATTAATCGCCTGAGGAGTATTTAAAAAAAAGAAGAAAAGAAAGACAAGAAAAACTAAATGAAATTTTAAAAGACGAGTCTACAGATTTAAGTTTTCCTGAAAAACCTATAACAGATTTAGATTTTCCTGTAAAACAAAAAGAACAAGAAACTATAGACATTGGAAGAACTGCTATTATCTTAGGATTACCTGCTGTTGCAGGAGGAAGTACATTTTACTTAGCCGTGGTTCCTGTTTATGTGGCCGCTTCTTATTCTGGAGGTGCAGCAACTCTGATAGGTTATAAAACAGGTTGGATCACTTATTCTATAGCTGCTTATGCAGCTGCTATTACAGGAATTAAAACTTATGATTTTACAACAAACAAAACAGCTAAAAAAGTTGGTGATGTAGTTTATCCAGTAGGAGTAGCTTTTTATGATGTCTGGTGTTTATTCTCCTATTATATTCCAGAGTATGCGGTGTCTTTTTTAAAGTTACTCTATAAAATACTCATTACCTCTTATAATATATTTTTATTTTTTATTTCTATACCTATACTTGACTTTATAAATTTTTTAATAAGTCATTTTACACATGTTCTCTTTTGTGGGATTGTGTTTTATCTCTTATTTAATCAAGGTAGTCCATTTGATTTGATTTGATTTTTTATTCCCTCTATTCTCATATTCATAACCATTCGTCTACTACAAAAAATAAGTTTTTTACCAATAAATAAATGAGCACATTAATTCCTGGATATAAAAAACCAAGAATGTCTGATATCAAAGGCAATTGAACAAAACATACCATTACTTTTAATCGAAACAAAGCCAATTCTGAGGAGGAAATTTATGTGGACATTCCAAAATTAAAACCAGATGTTTGTTTAATTCGTGACAGTTTAAATTTAAAATTTGACTTTAAAAACAAAAATGACAAGTCTTGGTTCATGAATAATCTTGGAAAACTGTTGATGGAAAGACTCGTCATCACAGTTGGAGGAGAAAATGTTTATGATAACAATGGTCATAGTGAAATAGACGTGTACAAAGATTTGTGGTTATGAAAACATGAATGAGATGAACTTGTAGACTTTGGCATTGCAAATGAAAACACAAGAAAGTTAATTTCTGGTTCTGATGATGGTGCAAAATCTGGTACAACACAAAAAGTCTCAGATGCATTGATACAATCTGTTCATGGTACAAAACAAAAAATCAAGCTTGATAAAATCATTGGAGATCATGGATTGTATTTTCCTGATTCTATGAGTCATAATCTCCAGTTTAGGTTGAGATTACCAAAAGCCTCAAGTATTATGGTAGCACAATCTGGTCAAAGTGTAGCAGGATACACCTTGGAAAATATTGAGTTGGAATATGAAACGATTGAAAATGAGACTTTGGCAAATCAAGCTTTATCTACTTATGAATCTGGAAGATCACTCGACTTTGAACATGTTACTTTGATGAAAACTGTAGAATGGGATAAAGATAGTACCTTGGTCAATGAAATAATAAACCTTCCAAGAAAAAGTATGTCTGCCATTGTTATGTTATGTAAGAATAAAACAATAACAGATAGTGAGGAATACTTGTATCTTAAAATTGAATCTGTTAAAGTCACTATTGAAGGAGTACCTAATTGTATTTATAGTCAAGGCATTAGAAAAGAAGACTTGTATCCAGAAGCAAAACAATTCTTTATGGAAAAGTATGATACGAACAACATGGACATTAGAAAGTTTTTTAAGGAAAAATTTGCTCTTGTGATTGATCTTAGAACATTACATGATAAGAATATTATTGGATCAGGTAAAATACTAGTCAATACTCAAAATGGAGTACTTTTAGAGATTAAAAAGAAAGCTACAACTGCAAACGTGTTGTGTAAAATATTTATCATCTGTGATGGTATTGTTAATTTTAAATATAAGATTATTGAAGAAATAATCTACTAAATAAATGAACAATCCTTTATATAAAAACTTTAATCCTATATCAGATAAGATTGATCAAGACACTTGTAATCAACTGTTAAAAATTTATGATAATTATTATCAAAAATATCAAACGAGTCATAAAAAATATAAAAAATTAAATCGATTAAAAGTCTCTTTACAATCCACAGGACTTGTTTTAACAGCTGTTGGAGCTGGTACAAGTGTGGTCAATCCACTTACTTTGATCATCACAGGAGTGATGATCAAAGTGATGATCGTTTTTTATTTTTACTTAATTCATCCGATTACTTTTTGTTTAAGTTTAAAAGTAAGTAAATAGTATTATGCCAATTATACATTATGAGAAAATTATAACGAGCAAGCTAAACGAGTGATGATTGTCTCATGGTGAAGAATCCGTAGTCTAATCTAGAGTAAGTCTAAGTTTAAAAGTACATTGATGTTCACCCGACTACTTTAGATCAAGTTTAAAAGTAGATTTACTTTAGATCAAGTTTAAAAGTAGGTTTAAGCTTAAGAGTAAGTTTAAGTCTAATCTAGAGTAGTTAGTAAAACACCGATTCTTCTCTATGAGAGCATAATCACGAGTGAAGGGAGCGGAGCAAGCTGAACGAGTGATTATGCTAGAGTGGTGTAGAATCGGTGTTTTACTAACTACTGACGTATCAAACCATTTTTCTAGATCGGGAGAAATATCTTTGTAGTAGTCCTCTGTTGTAATTTCATAACAGAGCGAATCCGTGTCTGTAAATAACAACTTTGCCGAGTCCTTAAACTTGGGCTTAATGTAGTCATAATGGAAATTATACATTGTAAGCTTTGTGTGATCTAAAATAGTCATTCCAATTTGCTTTGGTTAGTTTAGAACTAACTTTGCCTTATACTTTTATACTAGAATTAAGTTCTCGCTAAATATTGTTGCTGATTTGTAATTTGGTTTATTAAACAACTTAATAACTTTCTCTGAATTATTCACTAACTCTACTTCTGAATAATTGCGAATATTATGCAACTTTGTTCCATAAATTGAATTGTTCAGTAATTTGAAAAAGTCTTTTTCAAACTTGGTTTTACATTTTTGCCTCTGATTTGTATTAAACTTGATATAAGGTTTCATCCAAGCAGATTCCTCAAATTTAATGCCTCGATGTATTTTTGTTAAGACAAGACCTTTATCAATGTACTATTTTAGTATATTGTGATGTAGAACATATTTTTCTTTATTTTTCAAAGTAGCATTAAGTTTTTCTACATCTTTTATTTTTATTTTTTCAGGAGCTAACGGATAGTCACTATGATAATCATGTAGATTGTTCGGATATTCTAGATCTACCTCGAGAATACAAGGCATTTTTTCCCAACTTAAAAGCTCTTTTGAATTCATCCATTTAAAATTGTTAAATGGCAAATTTTGCATCATTGCATAACCATATAAATTATTTGCATCTATGTAGGGAATATATACACTTGGTTTTTCTGGATCGTAGTTCTTTAAATACTTATTATTTGCAACCGCATGTCTTTTTGTAATTAAGGAAAGACCACCATGAACTCCTCTTTCTATCATTAAATACATATCTTGATCGGTAATAAGTTCTATTTTTACTTTTGTATATTTTAACATTGCTTCCCAAGATAAACCCGGTGATGTATAAGTCCAAGTAGGATCTATCTCGTAGTAATCTAAACTCATTTTTCTAAAGTCTTCAAATACATCAGCTAAAAGTAGAACGTCTGTTTTTAAATACAAGTCATGATATTCTCTCATCGTTTGCATTTTAAATGTATTCCAGACTTTTTTAGCATGGGGATAATCCTCATCAGAAATATGCTGTTTACTTAATTTTAAGTAAAACTTTGACTTGGAAGGTAGATTTGTTTCACTTAATTTATCAAGAGAGTCTATATAATCATAAGGATAAACTCCTTTTCTAGAAAGTAATTCCACATGATTTGGGGAGAAAGACTTTAAGCTCTCAAGCTTTGACTTGTCTAAATTATTCACCAAATCAGCCAAGCCACTATTTAAGAATTTAAATGAGTCAATGAAGCGAAGCTCTCTAAAAACTTTAATTGGTTTTCCAGTTTCTCGATGAGTAAAAGTGTCTACAAGTACATTTTTTGAAAAGCTTGTATATTGTTCTTCTGTTTTTGCGATACAACTAATTTTTCCTTCAGAGAGCCAAGACTCTTGATAATCAAATGACTATCGTACCCTTCAAGATTGTGAAATACAACAGGTATAAATTTTGGCTTTTTAAGTTTCAAATTACACTCGCTATGAGCAGCTCCTCTATATTTTCCAGTAAAGTGACAGTGATCTCTAACTTTATCTTCGAGAAGCTCATTTTTACAAGCATAACAATGAGTAGCTTTGTTAAAGTCTTTTTCATCAAATTTGGTAAGTTTTATTTTCTTTGGAAACCAAAAGAATCTCTGGTAAATATCTTTCGTATCTGACTCTATCATGTCAACAAATTTTTTAGATATATTTTCATTCTCTGTCTTTTTTGTATAAAGTACTAGTTATGGTTTATAAATTGTATCATCAAAGCACTTTATCATGTAACAAAATCCACTAGGCTCATGTTTTTGATATTGCAAAGTCGATTCACCCAACTTAGTATTCACGTGTTTTAAAAGACGCTCAAAATCAGCATAAATTATAAACGGCACTTTAGTTGTAAATTGTAAATTTTTAAACTCTATCATTGAGCCCTTTTTTGGCATTGTTGTTTTTGAACAATTGTGTTGTATACAATTCTCATAGTGTTTATCAAGCAGAGCCTCTTTTCCAAAAGCATTTAAGCAATTATCACATATAAATTTTGCTTGTTTTTTTGTTGAAACTTGACCGCTTATTAATCTACTCAAACTTTTAATAACAGTAAAATACCTATTTTCTAATAGTAGTAATCTAACATTAACTTTTTTTCGCTCTTTTGTAATTCTATTTGGATATATTGACTTTGAATCGTGTCCAAATATATTAATATATATTCCAGGATTTTGTCTCTCAAATTTGTCAACTTGAGAAAATGGATTATAGCTTGCTTCTGTAAGAGCAAGTGGAAACTCTATTCCCGCTAAATTTAATGTTTTTCTCTTCTCTCTTAGAAACTTTGTTATTATACTTGAATTCTTTTTCTTACTTGCAAATAATGAAATAAGCGTGGCCCAAATAAAAAAATCTTGGTCTGAATTTTGAGGATTTGTAATTGCCTCTCTAAAAGCTAACCATTTTGGGGTAGGAATATAAGAAGAGCCTTTGAGAGGATCATATTTACTTCCAATGACTTTTAAACTCTCAATATAGTTAATTATATATCTAGATTCTTTACGTTGATAACTAGCAAATGACTCTTTTATTTTTTCTTTCATTTTTTCATAAACTAATTCTAAATTTGTTCCTTCTAAAATTACTTCTTGATTTGTATGAAAATGTGCATCTCGTGTTTTCTGAATATCTTCATTTTCATAATGATCTAATTTTACTATTTTACAATGTAGAATAAGTTTAACCTTATTATTATGAGATTCTCCTTAATTAGCTTAAAAAGAGGATACTTTACTTTTTCAAGAAACTTAAAGAAGTCTTCAAAATGAGGTCCATTTAATATATAAGTCTTTATGTAATTTTTCATTGCAGTTTCAACTAGTTTAAACTTAATAGGAGAGAATCCTTTTTCCTCAGAAGGAAGAAGAGAAAAATATAAATTTGAAAATAGCAAGGAAAATAATTTTAGAGGGTGTTGTTCTTAGTAAATTAAATATAAATTCAAAATTGGGCAAAACAAAGAAAAGCTATTACAAGTAGTTAGATGAAGCAAAAGATTACTACAATAAAAAATTGAAGAATTAAATGAACAAGAAAAAGAAGCAAGACAAAATGAAAAGAATTTTAGAGAAATGAAAAAACCAAAATATGAGATAGAAACTTGGAAGCAAGTGAAGAAAAATCTTATCAAAGAAAAAGAGGACTTAATTTCAGAAAGAAGAAGAGAAGTCTATGATTTAAAGAAACTTATTAGAACTGGTGATTTTAAAGAGTACATGAGACCAGCGAAAGAAAAGAAAGATAAAATCTTTTTTTTCGACTCAACCAACTATTTTTTAATTGATCTTGTGAACTTGACGAATCAGGTTTGTTAAATTGATTATTGTTTTTCTCTTGTGAACCCATGGTCCAAAATTAATTTAATTTAATTGAGGACCATGAGATTTCCTCATTTATTTAATGTAATAAAACTTTTCTGTTGCGTTTTTTTTTACCTTTTATTTATTCAAAAGAAAAGCAAAATAGATGGAAATTATTTTACCCTTTATTTATTTAAAAGAAAAACAAAATAGATGGATATTATTTTATTTAAAAGAAAAACAAAATAGATGGAAATTATTTTACCTTTTATTTATTTAAAAGAAAAACAAAATAGATGGAAATTATTTTATTTAAGGTGGCTCCCTACAGTTACGGGCTATTTCATTAAAGTTTAATTTATACATGCAAAATGCAGGCTGGATGAATACTGAGTAATTCCAATCATAAACCGGTTAAAGTTAAGGAAATTGGTGCTTAAAAAATTGCAACACTTGCTGTTACCATGGAGATAATGACGTCAGAACTTCAGCATATTTGACATTAGAAGGCATATATCTTCTGTTTCCTTCGGTCAATTTTTTAAAAATTTTCAGTGAAGGTTTATTTTCTCATATTCTAAAACATATCTGAAAATGAAATATGGTTGTAAAGGCAGATTCTGCGGTGCAGAATTTCTTCTCTTAAAACCATTGTGCCTTATGAAATTTTTAAAAAATTTAATATTTTGCTCGTTTTTGCATACACCTTCCATATAAAAATTTAAAAGAAATTCACCGAAGGAAACCTCTGCAATTTTCATTTTACTTTACGCGCGGTCACCACTGTCGTTTAAAATTTCATTTCAACAAGATCAAGGGTTACGCATGCGTAACTTTTGTTTTGCAAGACGAACTCGCATGCCGTCTCGAAAATTGTTTACTTTTTGAGCAAATCTTGCACATTTTTTGCTCTTTGTATAAAAAGGTGTCCATGGCAAAAATGCGAGAACTGTGTGGTCTATTTTTGTTCTGGATTCCAGTGTTTTTAGAAGAGAAGTTTTCAAAATGACGAAAGTTTATTGTAAGTTATTTCTCTTTGTCCCCAGTTACCGATGTCAATCTCATCGCTTGCTTCATGAAACTATTGCTTCCAACTGTTTTTATCTGCCAAAGAATGCTTATCCACCAATTTTTTATATCGCTTATGAATTCTAGCTGAATCTTTCAGTTTTTTAGCAGAAACAGTCCAAAATTTCTTCATTTTTTATTCTGACTGACTTTTTGTTTTAAAACTTCACCTTTGGACTTTAAATTTCCCCCACGCGCGACGCTCGTTTCGTGTTGTCCTTGCTAGGTTTGCTTGACACTAGTCTCTTTTATACATAACTGCAGGGAGCCACCTTAACAGAAAAACAAAATAGATGGAAATTATTTTATTTAAAAGAAAAACAAAATAGATGGAAATTATTTTACCTTTTATTTATTTAAAATTACTTTCATTTTTATTTAATTAAACACAAAGTAGATGACTTTTTTAATAAATAGGTAGGGTTAAAAATTGTTGAGGGGTGGGCGTTTAAGTGTGGGGTGAAATAAAGAGGTAAAATGAAATTGACGAGGGGTGGGCGTTTAAGTGTGGGGTGAAATAAAGAGGTAAAATGTGTTTTGAAAAATCATGCCAGAATCCGCCCTTTTCAGTCTACTGTTACTATCAAGGGAGTTCCAAATTGTATTTATAGTCAAGGTATTAAAAGAGAAGACTTGTATTCAGAAGCAAAAAGGTTTTTTATGAAAAACTACTACACTAATAATATGGACATGAGAACGTTTTTCAAAGATAAATTTGCTCTTGTGATTGATCTTAGAACAATCGAAGATAAAAATTTCATTGGATCTGGTAAAAAACTTGTCAATACTCAGAATGGAGTACTTTTAAAAATTAAAAAGAAAGCTACAACTGCAAACGTGTTGTGTAAAATATTTGTTATCAGTGATGGAATTGTAAACTTTAAAGACAAGATTATCCAAGAAGTTTTGTACTAATAATAAATGAACTCTTTAAATAAAAGCTTTAATCATATATCTGATAAAATTGATCAAGAATCTTGTAATCAACTCATGAAAACTCATGAGAACTATTTTGAAAAATATAATTCATATCATAAAAAGTATAAAAAACTAAATGATAACAGCTGTTGGAGCTGGAGCCAAGTGTGGTAAATCCACTCACTTTAGTCATCACTGGAGTTGGAGCATTAATCTCTGCTTGGATTAGTAAAAGTAATATCACAAAAAGAGTTGAACAGTATAAATTTGTATGTGTATTGCTTCAAAAAGTTTGTAATAGAATCATCACAATTTTGAGAAATGGAGAGTTTTCAGAATCGGATGAAACCAAGTTACTCAGTGACTTGAAGGTTATAGATGATATCATCTCAGATATGACAGGTTAACTTACAGAGTAATGATAAGGATGTCTTAGAGATATATCCAACTTGGAAAACTTGATATTTTTTAATTTTTTAATAATGCCATGTTTCTCCTCTTTTGAAATATCACCTAAATAATCATCAAATATGGTATTCATATCTCCTTTGTTTGGGTTGTAAAATGAAACAAGTCTAGAAATTTTTTCACGATAAGGCTTAGCAATAGAGGTAAGTTGTTGAGTAACCACAATCGTACTAAGACCAAAATGTCTTGCTGAAAAGGCAAGATTAACAAGATTTGAAGTTCTTTTTTTTACATAATCTCCAGAGGCACAATCATCTAGGATAATGAGTGAGTTTGTACCTTTTGAATACTCAACAATGAGTTTTAACATGGATTCTACTTGATTTTGTTCACATTTAATAACAATAAAATTCTGGTCTTTATCATATTTCCATTTTTGATAAGTCTTATTCCACTCGTAGGTGGGACAAATTAAGAAAATATAATCAAAATAACCCATGCAGTCTTGTTCAAGAAGGTTAAGCAAATAATGAGTTTTTCCACAACAAGTGAAACCAACAATAATCATGTTAAATGGATCTGTATTTGATTCTAAATTAGGTGGCACAAATTGCTTCGCTCTGTTTGACATTTCTGATATAACCCCCAAGTCACCATAATTTTATTTTGATTGTTTGATTGATTAGTAATTCTTATTGACATTCTTATTTATTTTATAAGAGAACTCTTTTTTCTTCTTAGTCACCCGATTCCTTCTCTTGTTTATATCCACACTTTAAAGTGTGGATATATATTTTTTTCTCTCAAGTATAAATATACAATTTAATACCATATTTTATTTTATTAATCAATTTCCTCCTCCACTTGTTCTTTTTTTGGTTTAGTATCTTGAGAAGGTGTATTTGTTTTTTTATGAATAACATGTTTTCCCACAAGTTTTACGTCTTGTCTAAATGGTTTGTTGTCCATGAGTTCTTTTCCAAGTGTTGTTTGATCTTCAATCATTTCCAAATGCTGCATGAGTTCAGAAAATTTTCCAATAATCGTGTCTGTAAACATTTCATTCATCTCATTAAATTGTGTATGTTGATAATCTTTATATATTTTTCAAGAGTTTTTTTTTAAGCTTTTTAAATAGAAGTTACAGAATGTTTAATTTCTTTTGCATCCGCAAGTTTTCAAACTTCTTCTCAAATATTATTTGTGGAGTTTGCTGATCCATTTATTATGTCTTAATTTAATCTCCCGCCTTTTCTTTTCTAAAAGTATTTTTCCTTCTTCTGCTCTCTTCTTTTCTGATTGTTTTTTCTCTTCTTTTCGTCTTCTTTCCTCCTCCTTGGTTTTTCTTTCATCAGATTGATTCTTCAAAGCTAACAATCGCCTATTTAAATTATCTAATTTTTTTTGATAAATTTGTTTTTTTTCTCTCTTCACTAGTCTTGGAAACATAATCATTTTTTCTCCTACAAATAACTCTTTGCTCCTCACCATAGGAGTATCCAGTACAAAGTCTATCAGAAACAATAAAACAATATGGACAAACCCACCTACCCTTATGTTGTATCAACTCAAAAGATCCACATTTACAAAGATTAAATATAAATCTTATGTCATAATACTCAAACCCTCCTACTAACATACAATAAATCTCATCTTTTATATTTTGTATATTAAACTCCATCCTCTTTTTCTTCATACCCTCCAAGTCATTAATCATTTTTTTTATATTAGATTTATACTCACGTCTTAAACTATCCATCACTATATTATCAAAATCATCTACAATATTTTTCATTACATTATCAGTTGAATATTCATTTAATATATTCTCCAACTCACCACTATATTTATTTCCAATCTCTGCAAGCACAAAAAGCCCCTTATTTTGTCCAACTATAAGTCCATAATCATAGTCCTCTAAAAAATCGTCTCTTTTCTACTCCTCTATTAAACTCTTCATGTCCCACATTAACCTTATCTCTTGGGTTGAAGGCCTTAACTTATCATTTGAATATTGTTTTATCTTGTAGTAAATTTTGTAACACTCTGGACAACACACATCATAATCATACTCCTTAAATATATTAGTAAGATTACATTTTTCACACCAAATCATGTTTAAATATAAATTCTTATCTCTTATCCCATATGTTTGAACAACATCATCCTCACTCTCAAAATATCCAGACTCTTTCAACTCATCAACTAAAATATTATGCCAAAGATTTCTTTCCTTATATTTTAATTTTACAAAATTTTATGTAAAATTATATTTAAATTTATAACCCAATTTTAATGCTTGATACAACAAATAGATTAATCCACAATTTATAAGTTTTAATAAATCATCACCACATCTATCTATTCATTTAAATTTAAACTTTTTTCTAAAATTCTCTCTTTTTTGTATTCTCCCTTTCTTTTCTCCTCCTTCTCTTTCTCCTTCTTCCTCCTCTCCTCCATATCCTCCTCTATTTTCTCAACACATCTGTTTAAACGATTTTGAAAATAAGCTCTTTTCACCTCTTCAAAATAATCTTGAGAATTGATTTTCAAGGTTTCTTGATTTTCAGTCATTTTAATGTATCTCTTTATTTTATATCAAAAACAAAACAGATAGATTAAAGTCTTGTCTTGTTATATTCATCTCTAATTTATTTAATGAAAAGGTATTATCTTTTATTAAATTCACCCAATTACTCTCGTTTGACATGTTCTATTTCATCAAAAAAAGTCAATTTGAAAACTCAATTTCACAAGTTCAAACCTTGTGCTAAAAACTTGATTTTAAGAAATTTTTGCTGACATGAGCACTTTTTACATTCCATTCTGATGACGTCATTTCACGCTTGAGTGACCATGAGAATATTCTCATGGCAGTAAATAGTAAATCTAATTTAGTCTTCGAGTAGTTAGTTTAGGTCCGATTGCACATTATGAGAAAATTTTCACGAGCAAGGCGAAGCCTAGAGTGAGTGAAAATTTTCTCATGGTGTGCAATTGGCCCTAAACTAACTACTTCATTGTACAGTTGACTAACTTTTAATATCTCTATGATGATGTCATCAATAACTTTTAAATCACTTTGTAATTTGATCTCATCCGATTCTGAAAACTCTTCAGTTCTCAAAAATCAAGATAATCTGATTACAAACCTTCTTATAATTAGTATTTGAGAATCTAAGTTGTTCTACTCGATTTTCCATCTTACTTTGAATTAACAAAGCTGTAATTAAGGTTCCAACTCCGGTGATGACTAAAGTCAGTGGATTAACAACACCAGCTGCTGCTCCAATAGCTGTCAAAACAACACCTGTTGTTTGTAATGAAACCTTGATACGTTTTAATTTTTATTCTTCTTATGATCCGTTTGATACTTGTCAAAATAGTTGTCATAAATTCTCATAAGTTGATTGCAAGTTTCTTGATTAAGTTTATCAGACACGGGAGTATTTAATCGACGTGGGTCACGGGTCGTGGGTGAGTGTGTGGGTGGTGAAATTTGCCAAAAACTTTGTGCGGGTGAAATTGTAGGTAGTTTAAAATGAATTTGCTTACGATTAAGTGGAAGGGGATTAGTGTTTATCATATCGCTGTCAACTCCAACTGGACAAAGAAGTGTATTTTTCCGTTAGCATTCTTAAATGGCAGCTTTTAAACAAAGAACTTGTCAAGAACTTGTCAAATAAAAATGTGTCATCGAAAATTTGGTCGTCTGCAAAACATTAGACTTTCTTTAATAAAACTATATATGGTCGAAGATAATATTCCCCAAAAATTTTGTTTAAAATTTGCATTTTGTCATATAGTTTTGAGAGAAATTGAATGGCATAAGAAGTTTCGTCACAACAAATTATTTGAGATTTTTATGTTTTATACGATTTCATTGAAATTAGCCCAAGGATTAAAGATTAATTTTTGTCTCGAGTGTCCAAGCCGAAAGTAGTGAAAATATAGGTGTTATTACTGTTACACATCCAATTTTTCCTCACTATGCCATTGCAGAATCACAAGAAAGCTCATGCTAAAAGTGAGGCCCGTAATAAAACAAACTTTGTAACTCAAATTTCAATATTTTATGTATGTATACAGTGTATATGTATGCAACCACCTCCTAACAAAAAATTACTAAAAATATCTACTTTACACCCTTTCTTAACATCTGAAATAACCCAACTGAACCTCATTTTCATTAACAAAATGGAACAAAATTGACTTGATGTGTAAACAGAGATGGTTATAACAAATAGAAAGGAATTGGTAAACTAATCCCCTTCTCTAAATCGTAAGCAAATCCATTTTCGAAATACCCGCACTTCCACCCGCGCAAAGTTTTTGGCAGATTTTACCACCTGCGCACTTTCCCGCGCTCACCCACGAACCGTGCTCTCTACCTGCGACCCGCGCTGATTAAATTCTCCTATCAGACACATGATTGAACTCTCCTCTGATTTAATGTTATTCACTTCACTCAGTAGTGGACATTTTCAATGACTTTGTTTTTGAAATTAACCAGACCATCACTCAACACAAATATCTTACATAACACATTTACTGATGTGGCTTTCTTTTTTATCTCAAGCAGAACCCCATTTTGAGTATTCATAAGTTTCTTACCAGATCCAACTACATTTTTATCATCTAGAGTTCTTAGATCAATCACCAGAGCAAATTTATCCTTGAAGAATTCCTAGTAGTCGTGTCAGCATTATATTTATCAAAGAACCTTTTTACTTCTGGGCATAGATCCTCTTTCTTAATACCCTGACTATGAATACAGTTTGGTACTCCTTCAATAGTTACTTTTACAGATTCCATATTTGGGTATACATATTCTTCGCAATCTGTAATAGTTTTATTCCTAAACAACATAACAATTGCTGACATACTTTTTCGTGGTAGGTTTATAGTTTCATTCACAAGTGTACTTGCTTTATCCCATTCCTCAGTTTTCATCAAAGTAGCATGTCCAAAGCTTAGACTTCTTCCGACATCATATCCAGACAACACTTGACTGGCTAATGACTCATTTTCAAGTGTCTCATATTCAAGCTTGATGTTTTCTAGCACATATCCAGCCACGCTTTTACCTAATTGAGCCACCATGATACTTGAAGCTTTAGGCAATCTAATCTCAAATTGGAAGTTATGGCCCATAGAGTAAGGTGAACACAATCCATGATCTCCTATGATTTTATTGAGATTAATTTTTGTTTTGTTCCATGTATACTTTGTATTAAAGCATCAGAAACCTTCTAATTAGTTCCAGTCTCTGCTCCATCATCTGAACCGGAAATTAACTTTCGAGTGTTTTAATTTGCAATTCCATATTCCACAAGCTCTTCTCGGACATGCTCTGGTAGCCACAAGTCTTTGTATACTTCAAGTTCACTCTCACCATTGTTATCATAGACGTTTTCACCTCCTACTGAAATCATGGGCGGAGGGGGGCGGTGGTAGCTGCCCCAGATTGTTGGGCAAACAAGGCCAGTCAGGCAATATTCGTTTCACAGTCGGGTAAATGGTTGTCGTTCGCTTTAGTCATTTAAGGTTTCAAAAATGCTCTCAGTGTTGCTATTTTAAGACACACGGTGTTTCACATGCCTTTTTCGAGCCCGGAGGTTAATATGGGACAGCTGTAAGTTTATAGAATCCTGTATTTTACTTCCGGTCTGGAATAACGGCTAAGGCACATGAAATGCCACAAAGCAAATCGCTGGTTTTTGACATTTTATTTAAACTGTTGGGCTTAAAACTGAAGGTCATCATGTAAAAGCAGAAAAACATTTGCAAGAGCATACAGGTTGGTTGTAGCCTTGTAGTTACTATAACAGGGAGCGGGTTTTCAAGCATTCTTTTAAATACTAAAACAGATTTCAATATTTCAAGAGAAGCGGGGGCGCTGGGGGGCTTAAGCCTGCCCAAAATTTTAATTGGGCGGCTTATCCCCTCCAAAAGAATCGGCAAGCATTTCTATATTGACTGTGTGTGTTAGTTGCACATGACCAAAATAAGCTTTAAGTTATGATGCAAAATTGCTCAAAAACGGTCAATTCCGGCGATCTGAAGCCTTAAACTTCTCAAATTTTAGAGAGCTTCCTATGCCCCTGAAGATATGTATGGTGGCCGAGGACTGCCATGGCAATTTTTCGTTTTTGCTAATGAGAAATAAAATAAAAATAAATGATAATGGACATTAAAACTAATATCAATTCAAAATTAAACGTAAGTAAAAACAAAACCAAAATTGATGCAATTAAAAGGAAAAGTAAAATTTAAAATGCATCAATAGTAAAACAAAACATAAATGGCTCTGTGGCAGAGGACTGCCATGGACTATGATACTTTGCGAGTAACATCACTAGACTCCTTGCCAACTTGCGCCCATACAACTGTCGTATGCACGTGTTTTCACTTTTGAATAATCAAGAATGGCGACTGGTAAAGATTTGTGGGAGGAATATAAGAAGAAAATGAAGGAAAAGCGATGCAGAAAAGGCAAAGTAACGCCAATTGGGAAAGGTGTAAATACAGGAGAGTTGATTTTACAAAAAAGTGAGCTGGTCATGCAACGGCTTAGTTCTGAAGTGTCTGGGAAAGCACAGAAATATAACCGGCAAGGACCACGTGAGTTGAACTAACTATTCCTGCCATCAAGATTTATGGGCGGCCGTTACCACCAAAAATACAACGCGAGTGAATCGAATTGAGATGACGTGAAATGGTTTATTGAAATTAGGAATGAATCGTTACATTTTGAAGTGGTTTAACGCTACAAAGTGAAGTGAATTGATAA
>JAOBYK011243082.1:0-21801 GCA_025434845.1 Phenganax subtilis | reverse complement strand
ACACTCTCATACTTTCGGCCATCTTGGACCACGCTTTTTGACGCCAAGCCAGCAGTCCAGATGTATATAGGTCAGTGCTGAAAACTCTACAACCGAAGGAGCTTGGAGGCAGTAACAATTACCCTTTCCTCTTATCCAAAACAGGTATCCGAAGAAGTCTCGCTTGGTTACGTAATCACGACAGTAGATGCAACAGATCAAGATCTTGATGACAATGCTAAAATCTCGTACAGCATTACTGATGGGAATTCACTTGGATTCTTTAAAGTGGACTCAGAAACTGGAGAAATTCAGGTGGCCAAATCACTGGACTTAGAGCAAGAGAACCATGCAGAAGGATTGAATTATACTCTTACAATAACAGCTACAGACTTAGGAGCCCCTCCAAGATCCACTTCAGATTCTTTGAGCATTACCATCACAAGCGTGAATGAGTTTACACCAGAGTTTGCCGAAACTGTAGAGTTTATCGTACTTGCTCATAATACTCCCGTGGCTGCTACAGTGTACACACCTCAAGCTACTGATCAAGATTACGGCGTTGATGGGGAACTAAAATACAGTATGATTTCGCAAAACAATGATGGGTATTTCACTATTGATGAAATTAATGGTAAAATCATAGTCGCGAAAGAACTCGACCACACAGCAGTTCCCAACGGAGTGAATATCACAATCATAGCAACAGATCAAGCGAAGGAAGGAACACAAAAGAACTCATCAATGCAGTTGAATATTGAAGTTAAATACTTGGACAATACTGCGCCAGTATTTTCTCAGTCTATTCCAGATCAGGTCACCATTAAGGAAGATGTAATGGTAAATACACTTGTGGTAAACGTCCCTGCCACTGACTCCAATCCTGGTCCGAACGGTGCGCTACAATACTCCATAATTTCTGGTAATGATTTAGGTTTCTTCAAGATCAATCAAGAAAACGGTTCGGTGACAGTTCGCCAGTCCTTGGATCTGGAAACTCAAAATCACGCGCAAGATGCACGATATATATTAACGATAGAAGCCAGAGACCGAGGAACACCGTCATTAGCCAGTACAAAGATTGTTAGTATAAAAGTCATTGAGGTGAACGAATTTGCACCAACTATTGACAGCATGATAACTTCCAAAGAATTAAGGGAGGATACGCCAATTGACAGTCCAGTGTTGCAATTAGTTGGTAGAGATCAAGACTTTGGAGAAGGGGGAACACTGATGTATTCGATAATTGATGGAAATGTTGGAGGACATTTTGCTATCAATCAGACTTCAGGTAAGATAGAGATCATTGATGAATTATAGAGCACCTGTTTATAAAATCATCTTTCGTTATCAAGGTGTGATCATTTTGACCAAAAAGTTAAATTACAAGACTGCAAAAGAGTACGCTCTGCTGATTAAAGTCGAAGACAATGCACCGATTGCTGCAGATCGTAAATCAGTCGAAGTTGCTGTTGCTATCACAGTTTCATTTACGCCAGATAATACCTTCAGTGATCCTGAAACAGTTAGTGCGTTGGAACTAACTTTTGAAGACGCCGACTACGACAAAGTAGTTCTTGGAAATGAAGAAAACTTCATCGCCGAAGTTGAAGCAAAACTAATGGAAAAGTATCCCAATGCAATATTCGTTCATTTCAGCGTACGGAAAGGAAGTATTATAGTGAGTTTTGAGATGATTACTAAACAATCGAAGCAGACCGAAGTATTGAATCAAATTTCCGCGGATGTAAATTCTCCTGGTGGACTACAACTGGAATACAATGGAACAACAATCACTTCAAATGATTTTAAATCTGCAGGAGAAACGTATTCCCCGCCTGGAACGAATAACGATGACAGCTCTAACGTGGTAAGTCATAGTAACGAACTTCATGTAGTAATTTGCAAATATAAATCCATACTTTATTTTTTCACACCAGCTACTAGTCATTATCGGATCGGTGGCAGGTTCAGTGCTGTTAGTTGGTGTAGTGGCAGCAGTACTTCTTCTGTGTTACTCCAAGAACAAATATGATAACAAGAAACCATCTGACATCTACTCAACAGGATATTTTCCCGAACATGAACCGCCACCCTCCTACAAGAGTGGACCACCGCCTTCTCGCTCCGTGTTTATGCACGGGCCTGCAAATCAAAAAAGACGACGAACGGAACCAACTCTACCCATTGCTCAAAGACCAAAAGTAATGAGACATTCGCGAGTAAGTTGGATTGTAATGTTGGCTAACGTTGCCGCTTGTTTTTGGCTTTTAATCTGACATCAGATGACTTTCAACCAATCTAACCACTTTAATTCTTTAAAATAGTACACAGAAATATGAACGTTTCAAGTATGTTTTGGTATTTTGCGTTCTTAGAGCAGCAGCCATGACGTACTTCGTCCAATTTCTGCGAATGCTCAAGCGCGCACAGCTTTCAGAGGCCTCAACCCAACAAGTTCCAGACCTCCGTCCAAAATCAGCAGCTCCAACGGTGAGCCATTAGCAAGTCAGGTCGCAAGAAGCTCTAAACTAGCTTTCTACAATTCAGTGTCGATACCCAGTTCGCCACAACATAAACAGAGCAACTACGATAGCCCACAAGGATCAAGCAACGGTTACGAAAGGTATGAATGTTCAAGCAATCAAATATTGAATGGGAATGCTCTCAAACATTGATCAATTTCTTATTGGCAGCACTATGTCATTACTTTATACTCTTGATGGAAAATGAGAAGTTTCATTGTCACGATTTAGGTTGAACCCAGCAGCTTTGAGCAGTAGTTACTCAGGAGGATATAAAAGGACGACATCTGCGGGTGGAATATCTGCGAAACAGAATCCAGTTTATGACGGATCATTAAGCACAGTAGCATCTGTCCATTCCGAAAATGGAAGTAAGTAGCTTAGCTTTGTGTTCCATGCTTTACCCTTTGAGAATTGTTGGATTCAAGACTCTGGCGTTACACAGAGTAAACTTAGTAAGTAGGGGACACTGGGGCACATTGTCACTCAATGAAGTTAAAGCAAGCCCTAGCTCTTAAATATTATAAAGCCTAATCTACGTGATTTCTTTATTATCCAGGAGCTCATTTCCGTAATTTCCACGTCAATCTGGTCACAACGAACAGCGGTTATATGTTCCAATGTCTGGGCGAAGTGAAAGTGAACATCCAAGGAAATTTGAAGGAACTGCGAGGAGTTTTAAACGCTCAATTTGGAAACACAAATGAACTAAAGGCTAAAAAATACATCTTTGTCGACAACGATTTTAACAACATTGAACCAAACCGCGAAGAATCCGCAGAAGTTCAACGTGTTTACAAGTCTAATATTAAGATAAAGATTGTATAGATCAACACTTAATCTCCAGCACCCGTGCCAGCACTTTAGACTTGAATTACGTAAGAAAAACGGGCCTCATAATTGCACCAGATAACTGGTCAAGGGAAGATGAAATTCTGGCAAGAAACTGACATGTTGAAGTGACATGAAAAGTGAAGTTAATTGATAGAACTACATCTTACTGTCCTTGAAGTTTGCTTAAACTACCATAGATCCATTATAAACAGTGTAAAACAACTAAGTAATATCATAATTGCTCGCAAAATGACAAGCCTTCTATTTTCAGAGTAAGTCTTCAGCGATGCAATACACCTTTTTATATAAGTCTAAAACACACAGCGTAATATAATCATGCTAACGCATTGGTTTGTAGTTCAAAATAAACACCGGAATACAGTCAAACCTGTATATAACGGCCCTGTATTAAGCGGGCACTTTTCAAAGTCCCGATTTTTTCCCTATAGAATTACTATATTTGTCACCTGCATTAAGCGGCCACCTGTATTAAGCGGCCGCGGCCACAATTTGGCAGTTCCATTTCTAGCTTTTACTATTATTTTTACCTGTACTAAGCGGCCACCTTCGAAACAATGAAGCCCAAGAATACTGGAGTAAACACGCATAACTCATTAACACATTTAATAATTACGAACTTTATTCCATTCATGTTTTATATACATTCATACAAAAACCACCTTAGGTTTATGTTTAGTCCGCCGTATACCTTTCACTTAAACTTTAGGTTTATAAATATGATATTAATTGTTTGAAATACCACTGCTCTAGTTTGCTTGTCCTATTGTTTTCTTGAATGAGGTGGTGATACAATTTTGGACACACCCAAATCACCCCCTGTGGAGTATTTTTGGTCACCCTGTATTAGGCGGCCACCTGTATTAAGCAGCCACTTTTCAAAGTCCCGAGGGTGGCCGTTATGTACAGGTTCGACCGTAGTACAAAATGCTGACGTTTTCTTAAAAGATATTAAATTTGAGCGCTAAGAAACGCGCCATAAATAATTTCCACGAGTCGAACGCGCGTGGACATCACATAAACTGAACGAACGTAACGTGTGAGGACAAAATCTACTCTAAAATATTCAATACTTTTCCGCGATTAACTTTCAATTTAAACGAATTCATCAGCTTTTTTTCAAATCTTAACAGTATTTAGATCATTAGCAGCAGTATTTGTAGGTCACAGACGCCAGACAAACACACTTTGTTTTCGTTTTGTTTCACGTTATTGAACTGAAATTCGCCCGACAAATTGAACACGAAGCGCTTTCCCGCGCTTCAAAATTCTCCACCATTTCCGACTTTCAACACGGACATTGACCACTAAATCTTACAATATTTTCTACACTATACTTCTACGCTATTTCATAAAATATTTTTCCAAAAATTGCAAAACTGCAAGGGCATTTTCACCAACTTGCTTAGATGTACACAATTACAAAATGGTGACCCACTATTTCTGAAGCAGCCAACAACTTCCTTTCGCATATTGACCGCTTCATGAATAAATTTACAACTCATTAAATAAACAAACAAGATAGCAAAACATAAAGCAATTTCCCCGCAAATGAGAATGAAAACTAGATAGAATAGACACAAGAAAACTGTCAACACAACACCTACTTTGCATGACGGTTAGAACGTCGCTTTACTTGTTCGACCAAAATTACAATGCAAAAGTCAAATTTCACGTATATTCCGTGGCCAAATGCTACCGCGAAACAAATAGATGTTTCTTCGATAATTCAACTCGTTATTTAACTTACCAAATGCTTTTCGTTCATTAAAGAAGCACAATTTCAACGCATTTTAATATAACCAAACTTGTTCCATGACGGCCATTTGCAAATTAATTGACACAAGGGAACATGGGGCTCGAAATGGGCTCGAATTGAAAATAAATGATTGACAATGATTGACAGTTTGTTGTTACACGACACTACTGCAGCCAATCACATCGAGGAAAATCCTCTTAAACAACAATTAGCAAAAAAATTAGCATTTTTAGCGCAAAAGAACCCAATTAATCTCTGTTTTACCTTTAAAAAGTTGCATTTTGAACACAGAGAAGACAGTAAAGACTTGCTCGAGCTTTCAAATTTTCGCATTCAAGCAAAGATAAACAAAGCAGGGTTATTTCAGTCACAAATATTGCCATAAAACTCTTTTTAATGCTGAACATTTGTTACCCACTACAACCAACTTAACATGTGTGGTGGCATTTTGCGACTTACAGTTTTGAAATAACGTATGACTTTATGTACACAACCTGTCCATAAGTTAACTTTAAAATACGAAATCTATGTTTCGCTACGAAAATATTTAAAGCTATAGCTATTTAAACATCTTAGTTACCGTTGCTCTAGTTAATGGAATTCAAAAAAAAGAATCGATGAAAATATGCTGCGAGGTAGCACGTTCTCTGTTTTATTCCATAAACTCAAGCGAAAGCAACCAACTGTACAACTCATCTAATAAATACAAAGGCGCGTCACTATACTGTGCATGAATGAAAATAAGCTAGACAAGCAGGTATTTGGATTGAGCAAGAGAGATAACGTCTGGAGAAGCAAGAAGTCCAAAGCCTTTGAGGTAATGGTCCCGACATGTCAGAGGCAGAGTAGCATGCGTCATTGCAAGCTGGAAAAAAAAGATAGCAAAGTTATAGTTAAAGAAGTTCAAAATTTTTCCTCTTGCATTTCTAGAAAATTCTTCAGACACTTCAAGTGTATGCCAAACTATCCCTCAGACATTTCAAATCGACAGATTTGCGCAAAAAATTATTTTCAGATCCTAGAAACATGCTTGTTTTAAAATATTTGAAAATATTGCGTTGTCAAGGAAAGAGTTCTCCGGTCTCAGACAGTTTTAAACTGTCCCAAATTTCTTTGGTGGATATTACCAATCAATGTACTTGTCCAAGAAGGTCATGTGAGGTCGCAAAAGCTTGATTTATAAAATTTTATGGTTTTAGTAGCAATAAGACCTCAGCCATAGAAATACAGAACTCTAGAATCCTTCACCAACCTTAAAACAGCTTTGAGCAAAGAAGTTTCTTAAATCTTTTTCGACGACATTTTCAAGGAATCGTCTTAACGGAATGATATGTGAACTTGGAGCCATCCTAAAAGTAGAAGAATATATTTATATACACATTTAGTAAAATGTATATTAACCAATATTAAAGAAGTGCTTTTATAAAACATCTTTTAATCTGTTTAGAAGGAATTCTGTCTCTTTAAAGACAGTAAGTTTGCCTTATAACTCACCAGTTTGTTAAGAAATCTTCGACAATGTGATGAATCCGATCTGGTTTGGGAAGTTTTACACCACCAACTAATTCTTAAAATTGAGAACAAAAATAATGAGCAAATCGCTGGGCAACATTCATGGTCATAAAGAGATGGAGATGGAGCAAGTCAGTAAACATTTGTGAAAGTTGATAGCAACTTTCTAGCATGTTTAAAACTAGTTGTAATTCAAGCCAAATTGTAATGGTAGAAGGTGAATCGTTTCATCTTTGAGCAGATGTGGAACATAGGAATCTTTTGTATAGATCAAGAAGTTGTAATAGTTTCCAAACAAGGTAAATTGTGGTTACCAATTGCTGGGTTTCGATAAAAGTATAGAACAGGATGCAGAAAATTTGAATTGTGCGCATCAGAGGGGTCTCCTGTGGCACGGTCTTCCTTGAAAGGATCTTTTCTATATCACAAAAAGAATAAATCAAATTGTATACCAATTAAAAACTAAATTTGCCAACTTTTATATTAACCTTGCTCCAAAAAATAAAAACGAAACCTACCCAGCGCCAGAGAAACTTTTGCCATACTCCAAATTGATGACGAGCATTGGTCCTGCGGGTAGTCCAGTGTAACCTTCAAGTAAAATAAACTTTTGAAAACTTCATCTTTATCTCGAGAAAATGATTGAAGAGAAATGTAATCTCACGTTGTATTTCTGAAACTAACTGCAGCGGGTATTCTTCGATATATACCGCTTTTCCGTCTTTTTCTAATAGGTGAACAAAAGAAATTTATATCAATCGCATATTATGTTACACAACTTTATTTACAAAGTCAATTGCCAGCGCAAAGTAGCGCATTAGTTTTTTATTTTACTTACGATAAATTACAACATCGACTAAAACACCGAACATTTGATATGGAGCCTAAGACAAAGAAGACCAAATTAGAATCCCAGCAAAAAATTATACATTAGTTGACGAAAATAAATCTCCGCATTTCTGCTCAGCTATTACCGATGCTTCGTTGATTCTCTTAACAATCAAATTCATGAGGTCCACTGACTGCACTTCATGATGATACCATTTCACTCCATGATTCTTCCACTCCAAGATACGATGTAACGCTCTTGCTAAATCAATGAAAAATGTAGTTTAAACCCTTAGTCCAATCTTTTTGCTCATGTTTATTATGCAAAATATGGCATGGTGAAAACATAGACATTTGGAGTAGTCGGAACACATATCCAAAACGTTTGCTCTATCTTGTTCACGTTTATGGAAACTTGTGCACAATGAAGACATAGTCATTGGACATATGGCTCAGTGACTTGACCAAAGTATTGATTACAAAAAGCAATGATTATAATCAAACATGCTGGTTTGTATACCTGTGTATCTATAGCCATGGATAAATCCGCCAGCAGATTTCCGCCAGTCTAAGGAGTGTGATGCTACACCAGCTAAAATGATGAACATATAAGAAAAGAGTATTACTCTGACACATGAGTGCAAATACAACAGATTGAAACGCACCAATCCACATTCGTGGTACTCGCGTGCTTTCAAAATTTCCTTTGATTGAAGGGAACTTCCTCTTCTTTCCTTCACAGGGTCCAGGCTGAGCACTTTCATCGAATATTGAAAAATCGAACTAAATTCGTACAAATCACAATATCACTCTTTGATATACGCGTTCATCTTAATAATCTGAGCGGATATCACTTGAGCAAGCATAACGGCTAAAGGATTTATTGATACCAACCTTAAACCCAAGACATGATAAAACTCTGTCGTAGGGATCACGGATAGCAAAATTATCAGCTAAAATGGAAAACGATACATTGTATTCACGCATGTAGTGGCAATACGCTTCAATTTCGTTGATATTACTCTTGGAGTTTTTTGAAGTACTCACGTCCAATTCCTGTATTGTTTATCATTTTACCATTTCCACCATAAACATCTACATAATATTTGTCATTATGTTTGATCAGAGCGATTTGCGTGTTAATAGAGGCCTCTGGATAACAAAAACACACAATAATTTTAAAATTTTGTGCAAAGGAAAATCCAAAAGCTGAATCACGGCAGAAAATCGTCTAAATCTATATAAACAAATGTGAACATATTTTTGAATGTATATCACGCATAAGTAAAATAGTTTAAGACAAAACCGTGTCTCACCAAGTAACCCATCTAAAGACTTGAGCTGATATGTGTCTAACAAGCCATTGTTTATAGCTCTGAAAGACAACGATCAATAAGTTACGATGAGTCTGAGCAAAACGGAGTATAATAAACCAGTAAAATATACCTCAAATCTCCGACGTAATGAGTCGCCCAGGCCAAACGCACCCGAGATCTATACGAAATATAGGACAGAAGAAGTCTAGAACGTAATTACAAGAAGATGACAGCATGAATAGTTTAGGTATACCTTCCAATTAAATGAATGTGATTTGTTGATCTCATGATATGATCAGCCGTTTCAAAAGCTGAGTTCCCTGCAACAAAAATCAAAATATTATAAACATAAATGTCATCACATCATTGATTATTGGTCATCACTGATAACAAATGTTTAACAATCATCATTGATCAATTGGTTATCAGAAAATTACAAACCTCTGCCAAGAATAAGAACGCTCTGTCCTTCATACTCTTCTGGGTCCACTGTCATTTTACCATATGTCTAAGGGAAAAGAAATATAATAAATTAATATCTCTCATTATAAAAACGTACAATTTACCTGCTTTCGTTTTCAAGAAAATTTTTTTAGCAAAGAAGATCTAATTTACTATCAACCTGGGCATATACCGTAATTATTCGAATAAACACCGCGGCGTTTATTAAATTTTTGACGTTTTAGGTGCGGCGTTTGTTGCAAATTTGGTAACAACTGTCAATTTATTATTTAACTAACAGCTGCATGAACAACAGGGCAATACTGGGTCTTTCACTGCTTAGGTATGACTGCTTCGAATTGCCACCGCATGGATGAAAAAAAGTGCGGCGTTTTTTCGAGGGAGGCGTTTATTCGAATAAATACGGTATTGCTATAATAAGCGAAATTCAAAAGCTTGGTATTTCCAAACAGCAATCTAACTACGTTATGTTGAAGCTCATATAGGAGTGAAAGGATAAAAACCTCAACATATTCGGATCCTTTAAACCAAGGCATTATTTCGGTTGACATACCAGTGCTGAAAAAATCATTTTGCACAATTAAATATGAAGATAGCTTTATCTTTTTAGTAATAACTACTTTTCAAAGAGGTTTCGTTTTGACAAGCAAATTCATCTGGTTCTACACAGAATAAACAACTGTGCTTTACAAAGGTCGTTCGGGGCAAAATTTTTTCCTGCGATTTCCCTCTTAGAGTGATTAATTATTAAAACTAGGTTAACAGACAAGTGCATTGACAAAAATTTTTGATCAAGTATATCCGTTGCTTTTTCACTCTTTCATATCCTTCAACATGAGAAAATTCGTAGAAAATATCGTCTGTGTATATGGGTGTTAAGAGTTTGAATCAAGACTACTTTCTAATTACGTGTTTTTTGATACGCACGCAAATAAGTTTAAACTGCAATAAAACCTATCCTACAAACAGCTGCAAAAATTCTAGAGTTTTAAATTTTAAATAACTATGCATGTATCTGTTTTCTCGTGCATTTTTAAACGGTTCAAAACTTTGTGAAGGGTATACACTTTTACATGCGAGTGCGTGCGTGAGTGCGCGTAAAAGAACGTAAACAGAAAGAGCAGCCTCAATTCCTATGTTATAAGATCAGAGATACAAAGTTTGCCAACCTTATTATCAAGTCAGAACACTTGTATTTTTTTAAGTGTTGGTCTTTGAGAATAAATACATCGTTGAATGCATCCTTCGATACGTTTAATATATTCGTGTTGTATGAAACGCTTATGTTCAGTTTGGTAGCAAAATCATTTAAATATTGAACCTAGAAAATGAGAGTATACAGAATGTCGTCTCAAACAAAAAGGTAGTCGAACTTTAAAGTATTGTTGTACGTGATAAGTCTCGGCCTGTGAACGAAATTTTTGAACACTCGGAGGAACCAGGCTTTTTTAGCTCTTGAATGACACGATCTCATGCCAAAGGGCGGAAAAAAAAGAGCAAATACGAATCCGATAAGAAATGCTAGTCATGCAAGCACTTAATCACGAACGTCATCTACCATCTGGTTTTAAAACAGAGTTTATTAATTTTTTTCCTGCTTAAAAATAATTATGCATAAGCGGGTAATTCATTGAACGCGGAATTCATCAAATTGATTACTAACGAACGTTTCAAACAGTTCCTGTCAGACTCGTATTTGCTCATCTTTTTCTCTATTAGGCATGAAAAACGTGTCATTCATTCGCCGAGTAATTCACGTAGAATAAAGCGCCGAAGTTCGATTACTTTCTTCTTGACACACCCTATAAACATAGTATATGTAATATATAGAGAGCAACTTAATTTGATTATAGCTTGGGAAAATGTGGAAAAAACCCGGTTGCATGAGTGTGGGATGAGTTTCACGAAAAACGAGGTGAAATTTATGGACAAATACCACACACAAGGTTATAAAGTTTAAGTAAGATGTTTTAAAGTGGTGCACGATATTTACTTAAGTAAATAACCGAAGAAAGACTTATCTACTTATCACTTTTAAATGCCCCCTGTAATTTGTGCTTGAGCCGAGCTTACTGTGTGCGGAACCCTTGAAACTCTCAAACGCCTCACAAAGCTACTGCACGTGCACACGTGCAACGAACAAAGCTGGGCATATTTAGGTTATTTTACTGAAATTTTGGAGAATTACAACAAATTGCAGGATAAAATCTGGTTTTCATGAATTGTAGTTCATCGGCAATTTTCCCTGGTAAGTGAAATTGAGTTCATAAATTGAATACAAATCGCTTCTACGTACGCTTTATTAGCTCAATTTCACTTTCTCGCGTCAATCTTTAATGAACGAAGACTAAGAATCGAGTGAAAAATAATTAGAGCTTTGTTTAATCAGGTGTAAGAATCTTTTGGTTGAAAAGTAAAGTTTTCATTAACAATTGGCGACTTAAAATCAGGAAATTGTTCTTAAATTGATTAGAATAGGTCTTTTGAGTTCCAGAATCTATAAGAAGATAAAAGAGTGATTACAATGGGGTTCTAAGAATGCAAAAATAATTAATTTCTTTCTTTCGAATAGAAAGAGTTCTTAAAACGTTGCAAGAGAACTCTCTTTTAAATCCACAAATATTAGACCAAAAAACGATGCACATTGAAATTTGTTATGCAGATCAGTATTTTAAGAGCAAAATGAAAATCGATCATAGACATACATACATGCATATATATTACATATAATAGCCACGCGAGAGGATATTAATACGGCCCCCCCAAAAAGCGCATGCTGAGCGCAAATATTACAAGAAAGTAGGAGAAACAGAAAACAAACCAAAACATCTGCTCCAGGAAAAAAATCTTTTGAATAGCGAGTCATACGAAGAGTTTCATCATCGCTAATGAGGGAATTCCAATCGTGACGAAAATTAAATTCCTTGTTTGTCTTGCCTAAAAAGAGTTCAAGATCGTTGCTGAAAGGGAAATAACCTTAGTTGGTGTCTAACATGGCTGATATGAATCAGATATTTATATCTATTGATGAAAATCATATGTTTTGTAAACAAATATAATAACACCGTCTGCGACAAGGATTGCGAATCAAAACAGTCCAAATGCGCAAAATTAGCAGGAATTTAATGAGAGATTATTAAGCTGCTAGGATTAAACAGTTAAGAAAAATATCCGCGTATTACATGTCATTAAGCACGATAAAGATTGGTTAATCTCTAAAATTCTCAAATTCTTTTGCTATACCTCGTTGCTTTTTAAGCGTAAAAAACCTATTTAAGCGTTTTAGGAATTATTCGTTTTCATTTGCGCAAATAAAGATAAAGAGGATTCGGCAACACCATGGAAGGTAATCTTTCAAAAACAAACAATATATGATGAATTAGTTCATAGAATTTCAGCTGGGTCTTCGTGCACGTTGAGATACACGAACATGGCATATTGCTTATTTCCTCAAAATAAGACGAAAAAAACATCAAAGGAATGAGGCATTTCCCGCGAAATAGGCAATGTACACGCTTTATACGCACATCCAAATGTACATAAATTATTCTGGATGGTTTATACCACGAATAGACAATTTTTGTATTTGACATTCTGCACGCTAAATACACGTCTTTTTAGTACAAAATTCATAATAGACAGAGCGCGTCACAACGAAAATAGTTATCGATGTAATGTATTCGCTAATTGTACTTGTTTTGATTTATGAATATTTTCAGCACATTTGCTGAATGCGTACCTGTAAAACGTTTATTGATCGATATTAACTTTCTGTGGCGTGGAAATTTCGTGTAAAATGCACCTGAAATATACGAGCAATTAGAACATTAATTATGGAACAAAAATGTATCAAATATATTCAAGTTTATATTCTTACCGGCCTGGCTATCTCTTTCGAACACAATATAATTTCGCTTCGCTTTTTCAAGATAATATGCCACTTGAAGACCTGAAGAACAATACGAGTAAACTAGCAAAGGAAAGTTCTAAGGTCTAGCAAACTATGAAGAGAATATTTGATCGAGTTTACCTCCCGGTCCTGCACCAACTACACAGTAGTCATAGTTAGACAAGCTCGTAGAGCAGACGCTAAATAATACAGATATTGTGACGGTAATAAGCGCTATCTTACACGCCATTCTAGCGTGTTGTGAGTAAGATAACTCCTCGGTTAATCGGCCTTGTAACAGGAAGTCATATTTGTACAGTCGTTTGCTTTTATCAAGATATATTTGCATTAATTTGCATAAACTACATAATTTATGAAATATATAGCCCAGATATGGCCACCCACATCCTCGTGCACAGGTCTCTGTGGCGGGAAACCGCGCCAGAAACAGCGAGAGTCCGCGATACTCCACTTCAATTAGTCTGCGGGATCTGGTAAGAGATGCGTAGGGGTTAATTATGGAGACTAAGGCGAGTGTTCATCCTTGTCCATTTTGTGCTGAAAAACTAAAATCGGAAAAACTTTCCCAAAAAAATATTAAAGATAGTAGACTTTAAAACGAGTTTAGATATTAGAGTAACACAACTTTGGGTTTCAAAATATCAGCAAAGCAAACAAAAAATTTTTGAAAGTTTCAACTTCGTGGGTGCTCGTAAACCGAGTGGATTACGATGATAAGGCATCTGATTTTAAAGTATGTTTATTTATCGAGCTAAAAATAACGTAAACAGTGCCACATATCTCTCAAATTTATTATTTTATTTTGCGAAAATATGACCGAATTTTATAGGCAATGTGTCCAGAGAATGATACGTTTCGTGGTAAACTTCAAATTTTTTTAAATTGTTAATATTTTAGGATGAATTGGCTAGAATCTGGTTCATTTAGTAGCATACTGAGTCAAGCACAGAAGTCTATTGACAGAGTATTGGATATACCTACAGATGAAGGCAGACAAGAGTCACAGACAAGTAAATATGAGTAATATATTATCGACAAAGGCTAGATTCAAGTTTAGATGAATGTTTTTTTATGTATTTATATCCTATTACCTACATATTGTTACAACTTTGTTGCAATATTGCAACAAGTAAATTCTTTTTATGCCGACCGACCGAAATATGTCATGTACCGTATTTGGTTAATATGATTAATCTGTCTATCTCCAGACGATTTTATTTTACATGCTTATTGAGTGACAATGTGACCCACTGCTCCTTACTTTGTCACTTTACACTGTAGATATGAGACGATCTCAGTCTTTAAAGGAAACATTCTTACATCATCATGTTTGCCATAACATTAATGATCTTCATGTAGGCTCTCTGAATTTACAATCACCTAAAAAGCTGGAGAAAAAGTCTTCAGAAAAAAAATCAACAAGCAGCTGGCTTGCAGGCGCCGACTCATTTTGGGGTTCCCTTACACAAAATACGAGCAGTAATTCGAAAAGTGATAAAAAAGAGAGCAGTGAAGAGAGCTATAAGAAGGCCAAAACAACTGAAATAGCTAAGGAGCATGAGAAGTCAGATGTTTCAGTGAAGGAATCAAAGTTGCCAGCAAAGGGGGTGAATTTAAAACGAAATGGAAAAAAAAGAATTTCAAAGAAAAAAGTTGAAGCATCAGAGAATCAAAGTAACGATACTTTGAAGCAGCAAAAGAGGCTAGAAAATCAAGAAGGAGCTAAGAATAGCAAGTTGAATGAATCAAAAATATCTCTAGGAGAAGGGGATGAAAAGCAAGAGACTGGGGATAGTACTGATGCTGAGCTTCATATAGGTAGAAAAGTTTCACCAAATAAGGGACCTGTTGCAACTTCCAGCGATGATATTTTAAAGGGCATGTCTGATAATAATCATAGTATGTACAATGTAGACAGCTTAAATATAGGGAATGACATTGTGAGAGAAATATCAAAAGAACTCAGACAAAGAAGTGAAATGGCTGAAAAAGACGAGATAATAAATGAGGTAGTTGAAGACAATAAGATGGAGGAGAATGGGTTTGGAAATGATGATATAGAAGGCAAAACAGAGACAGCAAATGCATTTGAAAGTTCAAGTCACTCTAGTGAGAACTTCAATAATGATAAAAAAAATAGAACAATTGAAGTACAAAAAGTGGCTGATGATGAAAGAAAAGATCCAAGACAAAAGATTCAACAGGAAGAGGTCATTGTGCAAGAAAGTTTTGAAAATTTAGATTTGTCTTCATCATCCCCAATTGCAGCATCAACACCTCATGTTGCCCAAAAGAAAGAACTACCTTATAATACTGATGAGGATGATCAGTTAATGAATCTTAACAAGTTGCTCAAATCAAGGGAGACAGCTGAGATTGTTAAAAACAATGGTGTTCAGGTTACTGATGACAAAGTTTTGGATGAACAAGAAATGAAGGAACAAACAGATGCATCAACTTCTAAACTTCTTGAAATTATTGAAGCAAGGGAATTAAAATTAGTTGAGTTGAGCAGAGAAAATCTGAATCTACAGGAAACAAATGCTATCTTGAGAAGGTAGGACACATATTTTTTCATATAAAACATCACTTAATTATGAACTCAGATAGAGCTGCTTTCTGTTCATACTTCTTTGGTGAATCAGTGAGTTCTTTATTTTTGTTTCTTTAGCCAAATTGAGCAGCAAGAAGCATTCCATAAGATGGACGATGCTGAATTTGAAGAGATGAAAAATGAATTTACAAAACGGATTGGTGAATCTGATGCTAAGTTCCAAGCAGCAGCGAAAGTAGGACATCAAATGCAGTATTCAATGCAGTTGCACATGTTTTCTCAAACATTGTGTATTTGTTTTATTAGGAAAGAGACTTGTTCAAAAAGCAACTTGAGGAGACACAGAGATGTTTAAGTTCAGAGTAAGATGGTTAAACATCTAGAATTTGCAATGGACTTCATCTAATAGTACTCAATGTTTTAGCATGGAGCAACAAATGAAGGAATTTGAATTCTTATCGCAACAGAAAGATCTACAAATTGCTCAACTAATGGAAGAAGGTAATATATGGACCAAAAAAACTTTTGTCAAAGACAAGTGCACTATATTAGCTTACTTTTTATTCGTTGTCCCTATCCTAGGTGAAAAGCTGTCAAAACAAATTCTGCAACGTAATACAAATATAAAGAAACTTCGAGCTAAAGAGAAAGAGTTAAATGCTGCTTCTGAAAGTCAACGGTAAACTACTGTGACTATTTTTTGTCAAAACTTTCTACTCTAACTCTGCAGACATAAAGAAGCTGTCTAAATTGTTCCTTGGATCCTGAATTTGTCCAACAATCTCGAGTTTGATTTGATCCTTGAAATAGGCTATAAATGTTACCAAGGAAATACGTCTCAATCAAACATTTTGTGTTCTAATTTCCACCTTTTGCCTCTCTAGTTTAAGGCTTGAAGCTGCAGAGACAGAAATTGAAAGACTTACAGGAATTCTAAGGGAAAGAGATGGCCATGAAAAAGAACAGGATGGTATGCTACTTTTCAACTCTGACAGTCTGATGTAAATGAAAAATATTACTTTAAAGTAAGATTTCGTGCCATGAATGTAACGCTTTTTTAACTTCGTAGATGCAATTAACAAACTAAATGCTCACATCAAGAAGCAGGATGATCTAGTTGCTAAGCAAAAGGTTTTTACTAATTTTGGGAAGATTTTATTTTTTTTAGGGCTAGTAAGCAATAACTTTGTTGGTTTAATTTCATTACAGAAGGAATTAGAAGAAAGTTCAGCGAAGTTGCCAAGTTTGCAGTCTGCTCTGGATAATGCATACAAGTTAGTAGCTCCAGTGGAGATACAGTATCTTAATATTTACATCCAGTTGTGGAATGAAAAGTGACAGCAACTTGTCAAGGACATTCTGTTTATTTGTCTCTTACATATATGATTTAATTCCATTTCTGAGACTTCTTCGGTCTTGAAACTCATAAGTGAACTTATCCATACTTTTTAGAGAAATAACTGAATTGAATAAAGTGAATGCAGCAAAGTCCAATGAAGTCCAGGTTAGTTTTTTTTTTGTTTTTTCAAGACTTCGTTGAGAACTTCTAGAAAGTTAGTACCGGTACACAGTGTACTGCATACATAAAGCACGCGATATATTTTATAGGAAGCAACACTTAGTGTAGAAATGACAGCTAAAGAAGAATTGAGGATTGCTTTAGAAAAATTAAAGAAAGAAGCTCAAAGAGAAAGTGATGTTATGGCGATGGAGGTATAGATGGTATACCGTAAAAGCTCTATTAAGCCCCCGGGGGGCTTATTTAATTTTTTAACCTACAAGAGGGGGGCTAAAAAGAGAGGGGGGCTTAATACAAATATATGAAATACAGCTACTGTTCTCAGATCTGTATAATACTGATTTTTAATAAAAAAAAGTAGTGTCGACAGATAAACATTTCTTTTCTTTATACAAATTATGTATTTTTACTGCCAATTCAAGCATATATTCTTAGGGGGGGGGCTTAAAAGAGAGGGGGGCTTATTTGAAAATTATAGCTTTGAAGGGGGGCTTAATGGAGAGGGGGGCTTAATAGAGCTTTTACGGTAGATAGCATAAAGAATGTCAGATTCTTCAGAGATAGCTTGGCTATAGTGCTATGTTTTTCTTGTTGAAGGTGACAGATTTGCAAACACAGTTAAATCGAAGTGAACAGCAAGCCGCAAGAAGAGAGGATAACTTAAGACAAGAAATTGAAGACATTCAAATTGTAAGATAGAACTTTAGTTCTTGCCATAAGACTAGAGGAAGATACAGTCAACACTAGAGAACTTTAAACAGCCATTCCTTTGGCAGTGAGCAAAGTCACTATGAGACACATTAATCCCACAAACTGCTTTCTGCAATTGTAGAGATTGCAAGAGGCAGAAACAAGAAATCAAGAATTAACACAAAGTGTTTCTGTTGGTCAGTTTAATTGACTAAAATAAATATTGAGAACTACGTACTCAGTAACAAGGATATCTTTCTTTGGTGTGTTTCAGCCACCAGACCTTTGTTGCGTCAGATAGAGAACCTTCAGCATTCATATAGTAGTCAACAAACATCTTGGGAAAAATTGGAAAAAAATCTTACAGAAAGATTAGGTACGTATTTTAGAATGACATGCACTCTTATCTTTCAATTTAGTTTATATACAAGAATTTTTGACTTGACTTAAGAAACTCTTATAACTTGTGACTTTGTGATATTGCAGCTGAGGTTCAAAGTCAATTAGCTACGGCACAAGAGAAAGAACGAGCCACAACTGAAAGATCACTAGGCTTGGCATCCAAAGTCGCCTCCCTGGAATCACAAGTAGCCAACTACAGACAGGAGAAGTCAAGGATTGAAGCAGAATTGGAACTGGAAAAAGCAAAATCTGAAACATTAGAAGATTACAAAAGCAAGTAAGAAAATCTTCTTAAATATTGGAATTTTTGGAGACTCTTTTGAACATCCACTCACCCAAATACATCCTGCAACAACATGTCACACCACTACTTTACTTGTCACTACTTTACCTGTCATGTGGGAAGACTTATTCATAGTGATTTTGATTCCAGAGAATCAGGGAAGATTGAAGCATTGAAAGCGATGCATTCCAAACAGCTAGAAACAATCATGATTGAAAAGGTAGTATCAAAGATGTAAGAGTATCATTAATCCAATTTATCTACTTAAAAAGGATAAAGGATAGATTACTGAGTTTTATTTTCATCTTTAGAGCCTTTTAGAACAACAGCTTGTTGTTGAACAAACCAAGTACGAATCAGAGCAAAAGAAATTCACAAAACTTGAGGAACAAATGGTATAAGCTTTTTTTGTAGGAAAGATAGTTGCAAGTGCAGTTGGTGGATTGTAAATCTATGTTTTGTAGAATTCAAAAGAAAAGACACCAAAAGCAGAGAACTATGGAAACAATGATAATGAAGTGAGTTCTATCAGTTTGAAACTGTTCTTTTCTTGAGACAGATCTGGTAAGAATGCTAGTGACAGAACTGGTGGGGGTGCATTGTCGCTGGGTAGGCTAATGGGAAGAAATAGGACTCATTACAGAAATAAAAATATTTGGATAAACCATCACATTCTTCAATGTTAATTTTCCTTTATCAGAACGCTGGTCAACAGGCAGCATTAGAGAAACGCCGAAGTCGCAATTCTAGTTCATCCTCAGTCTTCTCACTGTCAGACACAATGAACAGGAGCTTGCCATCTGGTGGCACAGCAGTCGTAGAAGAGTTGCGTGCAACAATACGCCACAAGGAAGGAGAAATAGTATCGATGCAAGTAAGTGTAGAGTGGTCTAGAAAAAGCCCTCCAAATATAAAGTTTTTGAAATCTGTTATAGCCACTAAATACACTGTAAAGGATAGCTAATATCTTGTCTACTCGTCCACAGTCTCGACACAAGTGTTGTTATTCCATCTTAGTTAAAATGTTTCTTTCAGTCCGCAGTTTCAACATTAGAAGCCAGTCGTGAGTCCCTCACTCAAGAATTAACCATACTTATGACGACAAATGAGAATCTCGATGAAGAAAACAAACAACTGCGCAATATTGGGAAATCATTTCAGGTTATAAGATACTTAGTGAGAGTGATAAGATGCAAAATAGAGAGATCCTGAATATTGTGTTTTCAACAGGAGTTACAGACAAAGTACAATGCATTGCTTCAAATGTATGGAGAGAAACAAGAGGAAACTGAAGAATTGAAGTTAGATTTGCAGGATATTAAAAAAATGTACAGAGCTCAGGTAATCTATACATTACAAGTCCTAATAGTTTAGCATCCATACTTCTATAACTTAACAAGAAGTATACGGATTGCATTAGATTAAAAGATATCAATGAAAATGTTTTCAACACATTGTTAATTACTCATACCTCTTCAGATACAAGAGTTGCTTAGCGACAGATGACAGGATGAAATTGGACAAGTTCTGAATACTGAACGACTATTCAAGAATTGGGGAAACGCTGAACGCACGATAAGACGTTGTGTGCAAAATAAATAAATGCTGTACAATAAATTGCACATACATATAGAAGGAACATATGCATTACAGTATTGATATGTAATGAAAATTTTCAAACAGTTTACTTGGTACACTATGCATATTATAAAAGAAAGATATTTCTCATGGGCAGCTGTACTTGATGTCAAAATATTTACATGCCTTACCATAAAAAGGACTTCAGTACAGTACATCACTGGTTCAACCTGAATTTCTCAAAGGATTGATTTTTCATGCGATGATGTGCATCCACTAGAGAGTCAAAGTGTGGAAATGCAACAAATTTTTGGGTTAATTTCATTACATAGATGGTTAACAGGCAATAATTCTTAAAGCAATATTACAATGCTTAATTAAAGCATGTTCATTTGTATATAAAGTTCTTAAACTCCTCATCCAATTGTTTTCGTAACTCTGGTTTGTCAGCAAGATAATCGTCAGACTAAAAATGAAAAATATGATGAAGATCACTGAATTTGCAAATTGCTACTTTAAGAGAAAAAATTTATTCCTCATACCGTCATTTCTTCAAATGGTCTTAAAGCTTTTAATTGAGCGAGCTTGAACAAAAATATAATTTTCATTTGTGGCAGAATTTTCAAGAAAACCACAAAATCATATGCCTACATGCAGTCCCAAAGTCTGATAAGCCTGCATGCAGGCTACAAGAACATTGAAGCTTACTTCTTCTTTGAGACTGGCGATATTTTTATTGGTTTCTTCCATGACTTCAACACATTTCTTATCCTATATTGGAATGATAATAATTTACCTTTGATTTCAGCTAGAATTGAGCCATGCCAAACTAGAACAATGCAGTAGGAATTCAACCCTCCAGGATTTGACCTGATGAGATGAGTTTACTTACAAATTCTTTCTCTTCTTCATTGATACCAGCGGAGCTGTTGTCCACTGGATATGGTACTTGGACTGCAACAAACTAAATGAAGACCAGGAATTTGAAATAACTGTACTTCACAAATATACTTGAAAAACACAAAATGGTTGCTATATATATGAACTTACAGATTTCTCAAAAGCCTCGACAAAACCAGGTTTTGAGATATGCTGCTTGTAGAAGGCCCAGTTGATTGCCTCAGGTTGGGCCGAAAGAGACTCGAGCCTGCCATTTTGTAAACATGAAAGAAACAAACCAGCTTTGATTACTGCATGTTTAACACATTTCAAGCGAAAGAATATGCATAAACTTGTGATGTTTATGAAAATTATACTGTATTATATACCTTGTTTTTATAGCTTCATGCCTCGAACGAAAGCCGGAAAACTCGCCTCTAGCAGCTTGAGGAATTTTAGTACCTATTTTCACCCAGTCTACAATGTATTTACCCACTTGTCTTGACGACATTCTCACTTTTCTCAAGGTTTTTTGCAAAATTACAAAAAATTACAAAGCAATATGGTCGTCGACCGCGGGAAAAATGACGTCTTGGGAATCTGGTGACTAAAGACCAGCAAACACGAATACACCCGCAGAACAACACGAAAAAATCGCGAAACTTGATGGGAGCAAGGAAATGACGTAATTTTTAGAAAGATTGCGCAATTTATTACATTTTCAGCCAAATATGAACAGGACAACATTTCCCA
>JAOBYK011241971.1:0-21806 GCA_025434845.1 Phenganax subtilis | reverse complement strand
ATATACCATTTCTCTACACGTGCGCATATGTAGACAGCTGAGGGTCTATAGTGCGTGTGGGAGAAATCCTTTGCGCACGACAAAGTTTCCAGTCTTGCTGGCTGGCACATGCCGTTGTCACAATAACTGGGTACATTTTAACTCATCTGGAACCGTGGTAAGATACAGCTAAACAAAGTCCATAATTTCAAAAAGCAAAGTAGCTAGATGCTTACATTAAGCAACTTGTGCACCTACACATGAACTACTGGTGAACAACATTTTGTCCTAATGAAACTAAACATGCACAGTGAACCATTTTATCTTTGAAAAGCTGATACCCATATTTTTCATGGTTGTGTGCATTATGTGCTTTTTCATGATTACCTGAAGTATCAAAATTTAAATACTGTTCGAAAAGCTCATGTGTAAAAAAAGAAATGCCTCCGAGATTCCCTGTAATTTCTGAACATTTTCCAGCTGATGTATTGTTGGCTGTCTACATGCTTGTGACAAAAACAAGAGGCACCAAAGCACAATGAAAACCAAGTGTACAATCAGTAAAAGCACAAACAAATTTTCTCCTCTAACATTAGAGAGTACCAGCAGTTAACAATTCTTAAAAGTACTCTTGCAGCAGTAAGTTGCAATCTGTAACAATGGAAAACCACAAGAAGCCTATAGTTTGAAAAAATGACTTCATGCATTTTTCCCTATAGAGCTTTTAAAACGAATATGATCACCAATAATTTTTTGCAGGTGGTTGAAATATGTGTCTTAGTTATTCTAAAAGAATTTAGCTGAGCAATTACCTTTTAAATGTGTGAGATGGCAAAATTTGCAACTGACCTTTTGAATGTGTGAGGTGTTAAAATTTATTCTTGTCCATAGCCGCTTGAAGGCATACTTGACTTTACAATTGCTATTCTCCATGTTAAATATCTCAAACTCTAAAGCTTGTAGAAATTGGGTAAGAAAAATTACCAAAAGTAAGCCTCAAGGAACTCGTAAAAATGTTGATCAAAATATTAGCTAAAATACTACTCAAGCACTTTCCATATTTTTTCACACTCTGGTGCAAAAGGTGAACTGTCACCATGATGCAAAATTTCAATGAGGCAACTAAAGTACCGTGAGGCTTTGCTCTAGTGTACAGTGTCAATTTAAAGGTGGCGTGTAGAACCAGAGAAATGTAATAGGCACTGTAGCCTTAAGTACAGCATTGACAGTAGATAGCAGGAATGAACAACTAGGGCACATTTAAAAGAGCACACTATTCGTAAGACACCCAGCAGAGGTTACATTCTTCTCATGTATACCAAAGCAGTTTTGCATACCTTATTTGGTGCTTCAAGAAGATCTTGAAACTGTCGCAACAATGACAACAGTATAGGCTCTTGCTGGTCGCCCAAACTTTGCAGACATGATAATATCAGTTGTAAGAAAGGCTGTGTGTGAGTTAAGCTGGACCTTGAAAATTATTCATAAAAATAAATGCATTATTTTTGCATTAGTACAGTAAAAGTAAAAAAATTTACAAAGTTGTTACCTCCAATTCATATGGCCACTACCACATATTTAATGGTTATTCATTATTCAAACTTATAAGCTGGTTTACCATGCATAATAATGGCATAAAACTTGCAGTACATAAGAAGCTGTGAACTATACTTCTCAAATTCACTAATCATAAGCAAAACACTAAGTCAATCAGCTATTTTTTAGTAACGAATATTTTTGACTCTCTCTTTTGTTTTCTTTAAGTAGATGTTAATTCAACTGGCTCTGCAAGAAACATGAAAGTTGTTCACTACTGGTGCATTAAACACCTTGAAGTGTGAAAAACTTCAACTAGAGCCTTGCTTCCCAAACCGCCCTTTAAACTTTTATACAAGGGCAATAAAGTTTTATAATATACTACTTATGCATGGATGTGGAACTTGCTGGATGCGAAACTTACAACATTTGTTCACCAGAGTCTATCAAAGCACTGCTTAAATTGGCCAAGCAAAACAACTAGTTTAAAGATAATAATGAGTTTTTTGAAAAACTCATTATTATCTTCAAACTAGTTGTAAACTAGTTTAGAGATAGAACATAAGACAACTAATTGTCTTATGTTGACAATTGTCTTATGTTGAACAAAAGACAACCAATTTTCAAGCTGCTCAGCATGCAATATATATATTTTTCAGACTGACATTGTAGTATCCGGTAATTAGCATTAGTTAATTAGTATGCATGTATTAGTATTCTTTTCTAACGTGTTATAGTTAGCCGAGTATAAAAGGCTCCAAGTATTTTCCTATTAAAACATTTTTATACTTTCGGTGAGCTGAGGTCATTACATTGGCGATGAGGAAAAAAAAGACAAACCAAAACCAAACTTGAAGAGTCAGAAAAGAATCGCCTTTAGCAGCGAAATATGGAATAGTTTTCCGTAAACAACGTCAAGAGTTCTTGAATAAATTTACAAATAATGTCTGACAGCAAACAACAACAAGCAGCGAGCGCCGAAGCATCGACTATTCGGGTTATAACAGAAACAAGGAGCTTGAAAATACGACCTTTCGCACCAGGAGAAGATCAGATTACTACAGGGAAAGCGTGGGACGATTGGTTGGAAGAAATCGAACGAGAGCTTCGTTATTTCAAGATAAGCGACCCGATCGACAAGAAAGATGGCCTAATTATTTATGGCGGCAAAGAAATAGCTAGGCTTGAGAAAAGCTTGCCTAATCCAGCAGGGGAACTCAATGAATTTGACAAATTGAGGACGAAACTAAACGATTATTTCACACCAAAAAAGAATAAACATCATGCCCGATATTTATTCCTCAAACTCCGACCAAACCATGGTGAAACAATAGCGGCATAGGCAAGTCGACTGAGAGAGAAGGCTAATGATTGTGAATTCGAAGGGAACTCTGATGAACGAATCTTAGAACATCTTATTCAAACGACTCATAATCGGGTATTGATTCAAAAGGCTATCAACAAGAAGTGGAATCTGTCACAATTTCTCACGGAAGCGGCTCAAATGGAGGATACATCGCTTCAAGTACGCGACATGAAATTACCCGGGTGTGACGAAGTATAGTTTGTAAATAACGAGGGGCGACAAAAAAAGAGACGAACACCGAAGGTGGGAAAATCGCCGGGACGCCGAGCACAACCATGTAACTATTGTGGACAAATCGGGACTCACATCAATGGAAAGAATTGCCCTGCGTATGGCAAGAAATGCAAGAAATGTCAAAAGTATAATCACTTTGCCATAGTTTGCAGATCAAGAACATGGGATACACCAAAAGGTGATTGGAGAAAACCGAGTCACGACCGAGAGAACGATCAACAGGGACCCCAAAAGTCAAAGCGATTAATCAAGAAAACGTCCGAAGACCCAACAGATACTGCAACAAGCTCAGATGATGAATTTTTCGGGCAAGTGGTAAGACATCTCAAACAAGTCAAGAGAATCCAAGGTGACAGTCAAAATAAGACAGTGACCGCACATATTGATGATGTTGAAGTTAAAGCCGAACCAGATAGTGGAGCAGAAGTTAATTTGATGGATGAGCACCAATTCAGAGCACTAGTGAACCGATGTGGTAAAGACCAACCAATGCTACTACCCAGTCAGACCAAATTGAACACTTTGCAAAGCAAGCTGCCTGTGAAGGGAGAGTTCAGAGCGACAATTAAGAATAAGACATGTGGGACGGTGGTAAGATTTGTCGTAGTTAAAGGAAGGATAAATTCACCTCCACTTATTAGCAAGAATACTTTAGTCAAACTGGGAATGCTGCAGATTAGGGAGGATGGTTCGTTTGCGGAGAACAACAACATGAGAATCGCAGATCCAATGCCGGGAATCAAAATAGTTACTGAGAATAAGGATTACAGCCCACGAATCAAGGAAATCACAGATCGGTACAGTCAAGTGTTCAAAGGCATTGGGATGATCAGAGACAAAAAGAATGATAAGAACTTTTATACCAAATTTACCATGAAGCCGGAAGCAGTTCCAGTTGCTCAAAAGCCAAGACCAGTTCCCTATTATTTACAGAAACCACTGAAGAAATGGCTGGAACAATGTATTGAAGAGGATATATTTGAAGAAGTACCAGAGGGTGAACCGGTGACATGGTGTTCGCCACTTGTGGTGCAACCAAAGCCAAGGTTCAGTGGGACGGATAAGGATCAACTACAGCCACACATGATTAGAGCCAGCGTTGATCTAAGAGTACCCAACCAGTTCATGGAGAGACATCGCATCGTCCAAGCACCCACCGTCGAAGACTTTGTTTACAAGTTCCATGATTGCACTGTATTCTCTAAACTCGACATGAGACAGGGGTACCATCAGCTCCTGTTGGATCCTGAGTCAAGAATAATTGCGACCTTCAGTACCCTGTGGGGCAATATGAGAGCAAAGAGACTGATCTTCGGCGCGAAATCATCTCAAGACCTCTTCGACGAAGCAATGTACCGCATATTTGGGGACATCCAGGGATGTCTTAGCCAACGGGATGACATCTTGATTGGTGGAAGAAATAGTGAAGAGCATGATAAAGTATTAGGAGCCGTGCTGCAGAGAGCGGCTGATTTTGGAATCACATTCAATCTCAAGAAATGCCAATTTGGGGTCAAAGAAATCGATTTCTATGGGTACCGATTCACCCTAGATGGACTTAAACCAAGCCCTGAAAAGATCAGAGCAGTCCAGGAAAGCAAAGCGCCTGAATCAAAAGAGGCCGTGCAAAGCTTCTTGGGTATGACAAGCTATTTGTCGAAGTTCATCCCTCGATATTCATCGCTTACTGCACCACTGAGAGCATTAATCCACAAGGATATCAAGTTCCATTGGGGACCGAAGGAAGAAGAGGCATTCAGAAAAGTCAAAGAGAGCATCACCAGCGGAAGTACTGTGGCGTTCTTCAATCCAGATAGATCAATAATTGTGAGAGTCGAAGCCAGCTATCACGAGGGACTATCCGCAGAACTATTCCAGGAAACCAAGAAGGCACTGCAGCCAGTTCATTTCATTAGCCGGACGATGACGGAAGTGGAGAAACGGTATAGCCAGATTGAGAAAGATGCCTTAGCAGTGCACTGGGCCAGGAACAGATTTAGCATGTATCTTCTTGGGGTACCAAGATTCAAAATCATCACCGCACATAAACCATTGATTCCATTGTTTAACAAGGCTACCATCAGGCTTCCTCCGAGAATCGAGAAGTGGGTAATGGGCATGAAAGATGTGGATTTCGAACTTGTATACAACTCAGGAAAAAATGAAGCGGATCCACTCGATTTTTTGTCCAGACATCCACTGCCAGAGACAAGTCGAGACACGGTAGAGGAAGTTGTGAAACAAGTTATTGCTGAAGAGCATGCTGTGGTTGTTGATCAAATTCTAGAAGAGATGCAGAAAGATATCCAACTGCAGAAATTGTCAGAGAGAATCCTAAGAGGGGACTGGGAGCAACACAGAAAGGACCCAGAGATTATTCCCTTTTACGGTATACGATATGAGCTGTACTCTGTCAACGGCATTATTTTCCGAATGGACCAGATTGTTATTCCCACACGTCTACAGAGGAAAGTTGTCAGAGCAGCACATCACTTAGGACACTTGGGCATGACAAAAACCAAACAGATGCTTCGTAAGAAATATTGGTTTCCGACTATGAATACAATGGTGGAACAGATCATTGGACAATGCTTTGAATGCCAAGTTACCACAAAGCAACACCTGCAGGAACCAGTAAAACCGACGGTGATACCGGAGAAGCCATGGGATGTTGTTGCAGTGGACTTTGGAGGACCATACCCCGATGGTCATTATAACCTCGTAGTTATTGATAAAAGAACAAGATATCCCGAAGTCGCAAGAGTCAGTTCAACATCTTTCTCACAAATGAAAGAGAAACTCAAAGCCATGTTCGCCACCCATGGGACCCCTAGACAGCTTGAAAGTGACAACGGACCACCATTCCAATCCAAAGATTTTGCAGAGTTTGCAGAGACCGAAGGATTTTATCACCACCGGGTTACCCCAGGACATGCACGGGCAAACGGTGAGGCGGAAAGTTTCATGAAACTTCTAAACAAAACAGAGACGATCGCACGTTTACAAGGTCAGAATAGCACCATAGCAATTCAAGAAATGTTGACTGGATTTCGATCAACACCACACCCGGCTACAGGTGCAACACCGTATGAAGCAATGATGAATAGACCGGTGAGGATCAAATTAGACCACCAAGTTAGATCGTCAGACTCCAAAAATTCTGAAGATGCTACAATCAACCGAAAGGACGTAGAATACAAAGATAAGATGACCTGCATGGCTCACAAAAGGAATGTTAAAGAGCACAATTTCACCATTGGTGACCATGTCCTTCTAAAACAGAAGATGACAAATAAGTGGTCAACACCATACGAGCCAGCACTCTATATTGTTACTTGTGTTGATGGATCAAGCATCGCAGCCAGACGGGTTAAAGATGGTCGAGAAGTCTATCGTGACACCAGTCAGTATAAGCTTTTGAACTTGTTAGCTCGTGGAAATGAACATCGAGAATGTACCGATGGGAAAGAATCAATTCCAGATTATGAGAGAGAAATCTTGATGAGAAATTCGGACGAAGAAACAAAGAACCAAGAGTATACCCAGAGTGACGACTACACCAGCAAAGGAGTGGAAACCAGAAGCATCTCAGAAGCAGAAATTCAACCAACTGAATCTGAGAAACCACAACCAGAATCATCACCACCCGAAAAACCACAGTCGGAACCACCATTACGAGTATCACTAAGATCACGAGGACCAGGAAGAAACCAATGTATTTATCGGACTATACAAGGTGAACACTTAAGTATAAACATTACTTAGCAAATTGGAAAAAAGAAAAGAAATATTTATGACTTAAAATTAAGGAAACTGATAGGGACTAAAAGACATTCGAAGAGATCCATTAGATAGTAGTTTATTCTTTAATTATTTTCTACCTCAAAAAAAAGGGAGAAATGTAGTATCCAGTAATTAGCACGAGTTAATTAGAAAGCATGTATTAGTATTCTTTTCTAACATGATATAGTTAGCCGAGTATAAAAGGCTCCAAGTATTTTCCTATTAAAACATTTTTATACTTTCGGTGAGCTGAGGTCATTACAGACATGCTAGTACAATGACATCACAAGTGGAAGAAATACTTTTCCTGATCACAGAGCTTTTACACATTCATAATACTTCATAGTACTTCCTGAATCTCAATTTATCAATGTGCTAGTCCCTAAATTATTTCTTGTCCGTATTTAACCGCTCTATAGCTCTGTACCTTAGGCAATAATTCGAAACTATATTCCAGCATTGAATTCAGCATGAAGGCTAAACTAAGACTAAGATTTAAGATTTATTAAAACAGACCAATTTTGCAGTCAAAAACTAAATTACACTGGTTTACAAAGTTAAGAGATGACATATGAAAATGCACTCTATAAATAGTTATTACAATATTTACATGGTAATATGGTTTACAATAGTAGAAGATTTTCTTGGGAAAAAACAAATACAATGACCAAATATTTTAAAATTAACAACATGGACATGCTAGTATGTTACCGTTCACTAATGTTGGAAACTGTCCTTTCGGCAATTATAAAACTATTTGCAAATCTGTCAGCTCTACACCAAGGCAATAAAAGTTTATTACTATCCTTATAGAGGTAGTATTCAGTATCATGGTTTGGAGGAACAAGAGAATATAATTTGTGTCCTGTATCATTATGTATTCTCTCAAAAAATCTCTCACAGATAGTCTCTATTTGAATAAACAACAACACCACACCGGCAGGTCCATTGCGTTATTGTAGCAACAATCAGGAAAGATTCTTCACGGCGACCTGCGTTGGATCCTTTCAACTGGATCTTGCAGGTACCGTGGTAGACAGTAATGCCATACATCACACATTATTCTTAGATTGGTCTAATGCAAGTGGCAAACACTCTCACTAACTTGTTTGGCAGAATGGAAGATCTTTCTTATACTCGGAGGGCATACAGAAGCTTTGCAGCTTTCTTGCCAATGTAATCAACATGGAAGGCCACTTGAGGTCTTCGGTGATATATAATAGGTGCACTTTAGCCTGTAATACAATGGAAATATTACATCTAACAATAGCAAGTGGGGCTATGGTTAGAAGATCACAGGTTGAAAATATACTTGGATCTTTTTAGTATTCAAAGGGTTTAATATCATCTTGTTTTTTATAACCAAGTGTGGCGATCACTGATTTGTGGTGGTAGGATTGAAGCAGGTTGTTTGTCCATTCTGATAATTTCCCATATGGTAGTGTCATTTACAAACTTTACGGTAGCACCTGAAACATGCAGGTAATGCTCCATAACTAAAAAATAAAAGGGCCAAGCTTAGTTCCCTAAAGGAAGCCTTCATTAATTGGCCTCCAACTAGAATAACTCAGAAACGATTTTTGTACATTTTCTCAAATGCTTTTGAAAAGTCTAACACACAGATTTGAAGACAAATGCAAGGTGTTTTCATAGCTTCATACCACTTCTGAAACCTGTATATCAATGCTATTGTGGAACTGGATTCCTTACTCCCACCAAATTAAAGCTTATCAAGTCCACTAAGTGACCACAAAGCCAGCTATGAGAGAATAACTCCAAGATCATACTTATTATAGGATGAGAGAGATCAGTCTATAATCGAAGTCAATATCAGAGGCAGATTAACGAGAGTCATGTTGGCAGACTTTCACCAAGATAGATTACTTCCCTCCTGGATAGAAGAATTGACAATAGATGCCAAAGGGCGGCACAGGGAGGTAGAATTCTGACCTAGGAGCCAATGTGGAACCTCACTGAGACCTGCTGATGCATGTGATTTTGTGGATACTAATACTTTTTCAACTGCACTAACGGACAGAGAAAAATCCAAAGGTGTGTCATCAACTGGTATGCGTGTCATCGAAAATGAAGGAAGGGTGATTCCAACAGTGACAAACTTGTCATTGAACAAGCTTTCCAGGACAGAGCCTGAATAAGATTGGCGAGTGCATAGGATCCCGAAGGTGTTTTTCCTTGCACCAAACCAAAGCCAGCAACTTTATAAATTTTGGACCACTACTTCTGCAGGGTTGATTCCCAGCAGTTTATAACATTACTGGTGTAGAATCTTGAACGAAAATTCTTGCAAAGTCATTAACTTTGTTTCAATAAAAACGAAACAATATCTTGTCTCCTTCATTCCAAACTGCCTGACATTTAGAAAATAGTGTTTTGATCTTACCCGAGGCTTCTCGCTACTATCTGAAGTTATATGTTTCAATGGAAGGTACTGACTGACAATGCTATTAACAATAAATGAGAATAAAGGAACTTATTGTTGCAAGAGTCCATACTATACAAGAATGACCAATTTATATTAGACAGGGCTTGGAAGACCATATTCTGGTTAGGGGATCATGTGTCTACGGTTACTCTGAGGGTTAAAACTTTACTTCAATGGTTTCAACAATACTGAATTATGGTCTGAGAAACCAATAGGATCTCAGGGGTATTGTAAAATTTAGACAAGTTTGTAAAGATGTTATATGAAATGTTTGGTCTTTGAGTTGCATGTTTGAAAACTTCCTTTAAGGAAAACGAGATACAGAGTTGGCCATGTCTAAATTGATTGAAATTGCAAGCAATGATAATAGCTGACGCGGGGTGGGATACTCATGCGAAGCCAAGGGATTCAATGAGATGTCTTAAGAAAGTCCTACAGTCACTTTTGGAATGATGATACACTTTTGGAAGGATTACTGCTAATATGATAAAATTAACTCTTGTGCCAATCAACTTGGTTTTATTTAAGAGCTGCCCTGAGGTTCAATGACCTCAGGGTGGGCAAATTCCTCAACATGGATCACTGGAAGACAGTCATTTACATAAGTGCAAATACCTCCTCCTTTTCTAGCGTCAGGTCTATCTTGCCTTGATATGTTGAAGCCTTTTCGACTTATTTAATTTAATTTATCTAAAAGATGCCAATTTCCTAGTTAGAAACTGATTTACACTGGTTTACACATACATAAGTGAAAAATGTCTACAAACATTCATTATTTACTAGCTATTAATTTAGACAGTTCTATATAAGGATAAAACTACATCATTATTGTTTAAAACTTGAGTTAAAGGCCTTACTACTGGCTATGATAAAACTAGTAGGAAACCTACTTGTCCTATGTTTCGGAATTGAGAGACAGTTATTGCTGCGTAGAGAGCATTGTGTTCATGTCTTGGACGAACAAGAAAATGGAGTTTATGGGATGTTTCGTCACACATTTGAACAAAGAGTCGCTCGCAGATGATCTTTCTTGACAGGGACAGTGGCACCACCCCAGCATGTACCAGCGCATCTTCATAGCTAAGATCAGGAACGATATACGGAGGGCTCTGCGATGAATACTTTCTATCTCGTCGCGTAAGTATTGAGCCAAGCTATAACGCCATATCTTGCATGAGAATTCTAGGATTGGTCGGACGCAAGGAGAGTAAACTCGGGCTGACTTCTCTGTAGGTATAGAGGATCTCTTCAGTAATCGTAAAGCATACAGCCACTTGGAAGCTTTCTTCTCGATGTAATTCCCATGCTCGATCCATTTAAGATGTTTAGAGATCACAACACCTAGTAATTTAGCATGCAGGACCACAGCTATATCATGATCGTCAATGGCAATCAGCAGAGGAGCCCGAGCTCAGGAGAAGAGAGCCCAACACGAATTTCTTTTGTTTCAGTAGGGTTCAGTTTCACGTTGTTTTCAGAGGCCCATTTGGCAGATTCCGCAATTTGAGACAGTAAGGCCGAGCTGCATTCTTGAACCTTCAAAATGATCTCCCATGTAGTGGTGTCATCAACAAATTTTAGCATCTCATCAGGAACGTTCATGATGTTCACCATGATGAGAAAGAGGAAAGGGCCCAGCTTTGTTCATTGGGCAACTCCCCCGTTGGTAGTTCTCCAGCTCGAAAAATTAGAGCCAATTCTTGTTCTCTGACTTCTGTCAGTAAGGAAGTTGGCAATCCAATTAATTAGAATGGGGTGTATATGCATGTTAGTGAGTTTGGCCTCAGAATGTTGAAATTGATATGGTCAAAGGCTTTAGGAAAGTTTAGCATGCATATCCATAGACAGGCTCCAGGTGTATCCATCGCTTCATACCATTTATGAAGTACATGTATTAGTGCCATGGTGGTGTTGGATCCTTTGATTGAGCCAAATAGGAGCTTATCAATTTGGTCACGGAATGGCTGTAAGAGCCATTTATATGGAAACGACTCCAGAATCTCACTTACTATGGGCATAAGCGATATCAGTTGAAAATCAGAGTCGACACCCAGAATGGAGGAAGACTTTGCTGCAGGAATAACATTTGCAGATTTCCTTGACAGCGGGACGTAGCCATCACGAATGGATGCGTTAAATATACGTGCCAGTGCGTGACATAATAAGGAAGTTTCACAGAGGAGCCAAGGCATGATTTCGTCAGGACCTGCAGCTGAAAAAGACTTAACGAATTGTAACGCTTTCTAAGCATCGTCAACTGAAGTGCAAAATTCAGGAAGGACATCGCCGATTTCGAGGGGCCTCCAAGTAAGCGGAGGCACGGAATTCCCAATGGCAACAAACTTATCATTAAACAAGTTGGCCAGAGCCGAATCTGAATAGGGCTGTTCATTATACACAAGTGTGGATACGTTTTTAGATGGGACAACGCCAGCAATATTTTTGACAGTGGACCACCACTTCCGCAGATTCAACTGGGTGGTATTAGCAACATTGTTTGAATAATACTTTGAGTGAACACGATCTACATAAGTGAACACGTCTACAATTTTGTTCCTATAGAATCGAAACATGGGATTGTTTCCGCTGCGCCAGGTTGCTTGGCGATTCGATATTAAATCCTTTATCTCCGGAGTAATCGAGGGCTTATTGCTGCTGTCAGATTTAATGTGTTTCGGCAGGAGATATTAATCAACTATCGATAACAGAAGAGAAGTATTGGAACTGTTCTCTACAACAGCTCAGACGATACATTGGAGTCCAGTTAACACTGGATAGGGCCTCAGTGACTGCACTACGATTGGAAGGACACACGACTCTGATCATTCGAATGGACAGTAAAACTGAATTATGGCCTGAGAATCCGAGTGAGGGAACGACTTCAGGAACACTGTAAAATTTTGAAATGTTTGTGAACATGCTGTGAAGAATGTTTGATCCTCCGGTAGCATTCATCACAATCTGCTTTAAGGGAAGAAACTTGCACAACTGGCGGTGTTTAAATTGGTTGAAGTTGCCAGTTAGAATGATAGCAGCTCCTGGGTTAGCTGTTAAAGCGCGGGCAAGGGACTCGGTAAGATAAGACAGCATGGCCCTATTATCACCGTTTGGCAGATGATAAATGGCTCCGAATATGATTCAGTTAATGCCAGGTGGTAGACGTCTTGGTTTAAATAATAGCCACAAAGCTTTGTATTTGGGGTTTGAGAGGTCCTTCAAACTGACTAAGGGTAGACAGTTCGTCACGTAAGTGCATACGCCTTCACTTCATCTGCCATCTTCACGATTGTACCTAAATATTGAGAACCCACTTAAATTTATCACTGTGCTGTCTTTGTTGGGGGTTGAGCCACATTTCGGTAATGACTACAATGTCTGTGCGAAGATTGGAGGCGGTACCAGAAAGTTTGTCAATATTATTAACTAGTGACCTCGAGTTGGACAGAAACAGAGAGGGTACAGATTTTCTGCGTTCGTCGTACATAGGTATATTGATTAGGTTAGATCGGCATGTGTTACTGTTATGTACGCTCAAAACGAGCTTTGAGATTATAATTGGGATAGCAATTGATTCGCCAGGGTTTCTTCTGGCTGGTGATTTAGTGTTGGTTATCCTAGCGACATTGATTCTCACCGGAATGAGGTTTTGTTCGTTGTGCAGAACACCACGTCTAGGTGGTCTAATCATCGACGCGCAACTGGATTGATAGTTGGAGGCTACAGTTCTGGGATGTGTAATATTTCTAGCAGGTTTCTTCTGGTCAGGTCTTCCAAGTTTCATATCCTGGTTATACGATACCAGCCAGAGGGACAATGGTCCAGACGGCGCTCCTGAAAATTTTGTTGGGTAACGGAAGGTGGTTATTTAATCAATAACTACATTAGCTAAGCGAGGTTATTTCCTTGTGGTTGTATGTTGTCCCTTGGTGCTAGCCGGTCACTAGGTTGCTGACTGTAATCGCACTGGTGGTGTACTTTAGAGGTTTGAATATGTCTATCTTGTGTGCGATTTGCGTTGTGGGAATAATAGACGTTCTTTCCTTGAAGTTGGTAATCGTACAATTGTGATGTAAAATCGCTGATGGTATTACTTGATTGAATGGCTTGATTGGTCGTCATCTTGTTTCCAGGGTTAGAGTTGACTGATTGACATTGTTTTGAGGATGCCCCATTCTGCCCGATTTCGGTTTCGTTGGATTTCCTTTGCCTGCTAGGACTTACCGCGGTAATTGATTCATTGTGTGTAACAGAAATTCGACATGGAATAGGGAGGTGAAGTGCGTAGGGAGTGCTAGGATAGTCATCAGCGTCACAGTTTGAGGAAGTATGGTTTGCAGGTGTATTAACTGTTGTTTGTTGTTCTTTGTTTTGGGTAATTTTACCTTTTGTTTCCGCTTCAACAAAGCTATTTAGCTTTTCGGCTAACTTCCTGTTGGAAATGGCTATTGTAGTCGGAGGTGCTGACGATTTATTCCTTTGCTCCTTTATCTGATTTTCACTTCTGCGTAAAACTTTTTTATCGATGGCATGAATTTTATGAATTAGTTTGGTATCTAAGAAAAAGAGGTATGATTTCAAGCCTTCCAGCTCCGATGTCAAGTGAGAACATACACAGTCCTCTAGATGGTGATATTCAGATAGGAGTCCTCCATCAGAGTTCTCACTATTCTTAATTATGTGCTCATCCATAACACAAGTGTCCGGGTCTTTGTTGTTGCACGTAGCACCGAATAAATGTTTAACAATCTTACTTGCATCTTTCCCTTCGATTGCAACGAATTTCTTATTTTGTAGCCACAGAATCTTTAGGTTCTCTGCTGTAAACAGTTTCTTCTCATTCGCTGGCCATGGCCAAGTTCCTTGTATCTTAAGATCGTCCTTTACAAACTCTTTTAAACTTCCAAGATCAGCTCTCTATGATTGTCTTAGGTTCAACATTGATTTGCAAGGAATCCGACTTTCACCTAATTGCAGACACACAATGTATTCTGCCTGAGTAGTGCAGTAACGTCTAATACCGTTTTCTTAATAGTGATTTGATCACATTCACTGCCAGAAAACAAACAGCATATACATTGACTGCCAGAAAACAAACAGCATACTTATCTCTGAATTACAGGCAATGACAGCTCCATGAGTATTTGATTGGTAAGTTGAGTGTTGTAACAACTGGCAAAGTGAAACCAATGATGGCAGAAATCGAAAAACCTATAGTATGTCAAGGTTGGCAGTGGAGATAAAGAACTACATCAACATTTAATCACCATTTAGACAGAAACAATGCAAAAAAGTGAATCTAGAAAAAATATCATTAGGCAGATCGACCTGAAAGATAAGCAATTTTTGGCATACATGAAAATTTTTTACATCACTTTACATTTGAAAAAAATAGCTTCTTTACACTAGTTTCTTGTCACGAAAACTATTCCAAGTCAGTTTCATTTCATAAAAAATTAGCTTTTCTGGAACATTTTCACTGAATCAAAAACTTATCCTTTTCATACCAATTTTAGCCCAAGAAAAAATTGGCTCTTTTACAACAGTTTCAAATCATACATAATTAGCTTCTCCAAAACAGTTTCCTTTCACAAAAAATGACCTTTTTTGTGCAAGATCCTTTGCATGGAAAAGACCATCATGCAGAGTGAAAATACTAATAAGTTGTCAAATAATTTAGCCATTCTTGTGTAGGTATCAAGTTAGCAAATAATATCTATTTACACATGGACAACAGAATGTCCAGGAAGGTTTTAAACAATCGTTTCTTGTCCTTCTAGCAATTTTTATAGCAACTTCCTTGATTTTTTCACCTTACTTAGTCTAAAAGTGTTGAATATTGATGTTCTATACATTTTTCTAATGCCAAGGAGGCTGAAACTGAAATAAGAACCTCCTTCAATTGCCGTCATCTTTGGCTTGCCTATTTCACTTTCCGATATACCATTCTAGATACAGAATACCCAGCTTACTGAATAAAAGTTGCTAAATATGGGAATATTCACTAGTAATACAAAATATTTATAAAGTTGCCTAAGGAAGGATAGGGTTGTAATGCATTAATATGTTAGAAAAGTGTTGCCTATAACAAAAATAAAGTACATACCCTCCATAATCTTTTTGATCTTTCCACCATCCTTTGACACTTAATAGACTGCATGCTGTCTTCAAGATGCGACCATGCAAACCATGAGACAATTTCTTTAACAGAGGTTCAACCAAGAACTCAGGACCGCAATTAAACTCATCTTGATTCTCCAATTTTTTTGACATCAATTCGGAGGAATCACCTTGCTCAACAAATAGATTCAAGCATGCTGCAGATATAGATTCGGCTACAGCATCTGTTTTCTAGAAGTATGTGAATGCAATACTGCTAAGAGACTTATATGTAAATCTAGTGTGTTTGGTAGACGATGTTTTAGATACCTTGAAAGACCTAGCTGTCACTACTCTTGCTAGTTTTGTTGACATTTCAATATGGACTAATTACATCACTTCACTTACTTCATACTTGGTGAGGGAGTAAAATTTTTATGCATGAGTTGTTATGAGTTGCAAATAAACAAGTGAGTTTTGCAATTCTTCACAACGACTACATGATAAAAATTATACAAGTGAACCAACCATGAAATAACCTGTTTGTTATATGATACAGAAAATTGCGGATTATCATGAGTAACAATTCAAGAACATTTTGGAGAAAAGACTTCCAATTAAAACGTATTCCCATTACAGACAAGTTATTTCTTGTCCTACTTCTTGTCCTTGTTTCTTTAAGTGCTTAATGACACTTTCAAAAGTTTTTTCATGGTAATGCTCTAAAACATTACCATGATGTTTACGAGTGCACAAAAAAAGTACTGAACAGATGCTTTTTTGCACTCGTCAAAAATATCATATATCTGATCAGCAAGCTGAGATGATAATTTTCAATAATGAAAAGCATAAACGGTTTTTATTTCACTTATTTTTCAGTCAGAGCACACTGCATTACATAATAAATCATCATTTGCAGTAGTTCATCGCCAACTGCAGGCATTGGCTCAAAAGATGAAGCTCTTGGCTTCAATGCTGCCATGACAACAACTTTTTTCTAAAGGTTGGTATTTAACCTGGCTTGGTTTGTAAAAGGACCTGTTTGATTTGTAAGTAAGCAAAAGAAAAACAGAAACTCTAAAGAATTTAACCAACATGGTAAAAGTGCAATGAATGGCACTGAAAGACAACTTACAATGCGCAACATAGCATTTCGATACCCCAGTCTTATGTCAGCATTACGAACGAATGATGCATTTTATTTTAACTCTTCTCACAGTGACAAGTGTACAACAATATACCTCTTTCTCTGTTTTATTCAGCATCAAAAAAATTTCCAACCAAGCGTTACGAAATGACCACTGATCAAGGTTCTAAAAAAGTACACATTCTAATGATAACAGCTTTCTTAAAAATTAGTTGTTATGTAGGCATCAATATGTAGACCCTGGACGTGTGCAACGCTAAACATGGCTCTGGCCAGATAGTCATGTCAGTATGAAATATCAAGTATTTACAATGTAGTAAGTCTTGGTATGTAGTAAAACAGTATGTTTTTACCAGTTGTGCCATATTTTGAACAGGAAGTTAAAATACAAAGATTAAGAATATGGAGTACTACTAAATACCAAACATCTTTCAAGGCATTGATTATGCAACTCTGTATTTTACATTTAAATTGCATTTACCACCAAAACGTAACTATTTTTACTGAAATAAACCCACTTTGAAAATGTAAGTCAGCCTAAACAAGGACAATCATCAGGACACGCTCATTATGCCCATGCGTACTTTCTCTGTGCAACAAATTTAATAAGGTAAAAAAAGCTCATCAATACAGTCAGTCGCAACTGGATTCCTGCTGAACAAACAACTGTTTGAATATTGCTATATGTTTGAATTCGTTTTAAATGTTATTTCAACTGTTTTTGCTGTACTTCTACATTAAAAGCATCATACTACTTCGCTAAATTTGCAAAATCATATAGTTGAAAAGCTTCATAATCGATACCACAGAGGCTGAAAAGGAAACCTTTTCCTGTTATCACAGTTATACATGTATAAATTTTTCATGTTAACTGATTGCAGCCAGCTACAGCTTCGCATTCTTCTTTGAGCAAATGGCCAACTACACCATCTAACATTAAAATTTTGCATGCGTGACTTGCGTGATGGGATAAAACGGTGCCAGCTAACAATTGTCATGTATGGTAGATTGACAATACATATAAAGCAAATTCATGGAACTCTGTTACTGGGTTGCTTTTGGATCTTTTAGAAGGACTTCCCGCTATTGTTTGTCATGTGTGGTGCAAATGATGTAATTATTCTTATACCTGAAAAGTTCCTTAATTTTCGTTACCTAAGAGCAATGCAATTTTGAAAAAATACAATGCCAAAAAGATGAATACAAAGTCTAGAACAACTAAAAAACAAAATATATGGCAATAAAGTGGCTGCCCCTTTTAGTAGATTCGTTAGTTACTAACAGCAAAATGAGAGCATAAAGACACTAAAAAAGTGAAAACACTAGTAGCAGACCCTTTTCTGCTTATACTTGTAGAAAGCATAGCATGTTAAAGAGAGAATGGAAAGTGGAGGTGAAATTAAAAATTTTGCATGGGCACTTTTGACTCTGAATTTTAAGTATTCTGTCAAATGAATAATGGCATGGTTTCTCCACTTACTCGGAAACACATGCACCTACCAGTTTGTAAAATGTTAAAATGTCTTGATCAAGAGAAACTGAGGATTAAAGACCATCAAATACAAAGTTCAACTTGTTTCGACTGTGTTTCAAAAACTCGCTCGATTATGTTTATTTTAGCACTTAAAATTATGCAGTTACCTATAACTTGTGAAATGAAATGAAATAATAAGATAAAACTAACCTTGAGGACTTTATTTGCTGTCTCTTTGTAAGCCTCCATTTCAAGAGCAGAGGATGATGGGAATGCATCAACGGCCACACCAAAACTTTGAGTTGAGCTACTTGGATGACACATAAGATGAAGTAGTTTCTTTGCCTAAAAGAACAGATGTAATATTTATATCAGGACATGTAAGTAGAGCAAGCTATGAGAGTTGTAAAATCGATAGGCTACTTACACATACAGATTGATTGAGAAATGAGATGGGGGATTGTTAAATTGTTGAATCAGTTTCTCTGGTAGGTGATCTATGCTTGGAGAAGTTTGCAAAAAAACATGCAAGCACAATTAAAGTTGGTTGGAAACAAATTTTGATTCAAGGCAAGATAGTCGATATATTTTTATGGCAAAAGGTAGTTGAAACCTGGTTCAAAAAGACAGGGATGACCTGAAGAAATGCCATGAAAAGTGGCTGAGCTTATACAGTTGTTTATGAGTACCAATTTTATAAATATTACATGTTTACTGAAGGGTAAATGTCCCAAAAAATGCAAACTAAATGCCACCTTGACTAGAAACATTGTAAATATTTCACTGATATTTAACTGATTTGCTTCATCAAATAATATTAAAAGGCAAAGTTTGTCAATTTAACAAAATGTAACAATTTGTAACATTACAAGAATTTTTTCTACTCAAAACATGCATGTTTAATTGTTGTATATCTTCTTGTTTACAGTGCACATTATGCACATCTAGAACCTACCACCTATCACCGTATTCCAATAAAACCTATCCTGGAGCACTCAAGCAACAACGCAAAATGCAGAGCTAATTGCACTTAGCAAAATCTACCTGCAAATCTAGTACTCAAGGTTTTGTAGGAGCTCAAAAAGTAAACTTCAATAAGCTTATAAAAAATTGGGTAAAAGCATTCCTTTCTTTACGGTGGCAATTAATTCATTTGCTAGAACTGGAAATAAATACACAACTGTGCTTTAACCACAGTGATGATATGCCAGCGAATGACAAACAAAGCATGAAGAAAGCTACAAAGGCAAATTCATAAGGCATTGGTTGGCAGGAAAGACAGGCAAATAGTATACACAAAATTTAGATAAGTTTGGATATTCTAAGTGTTGTACTAATTGGGAGTGGCACAAGTTCAGGAGTTCAGTCTAGAAGACCCTTAGCTTCCCTTAATCCACTATCACTACTCATAAGAGTATTAATGAAGAAGTTCAATCTTCTTGATGCTGTAAAAAACCTGAGCAATATTAAAAATATGTCAATGAATTTTTTTGTGAGATGCAAAACACACTTCGTTTGCAAAAAGCACCTAAACAATCACCATGGGCAGAGAAGTACTTCAACTTTAATAAAGAAAACAAAAAAAATAGTTGCAAATGATTTTAAAAACGATTTTTTGAATTTAATGAATAACTCAGTGTTTCACATGACAATAAAAAGTCTCATTGTAAAACAGATATCAGACTGTTTACTGATAAGAAAAAATTGTTGCAACTGACATAACGAGAGACATACGTAAGCAGAAAAGCATTTACTGAAAACTCAGTGGCTGTACACAAGATGAAAAAAGCTTGTTCATAAACCAAAGCATTTATGTGAAAATGTGTATTGACCTCCCTAAAAAACTTCAATTATAGATTTCCTTCTAACCACATTCAAAACATAAAGTTGGAGACTAAGCTCCGTTTCACAGACACATACTTTACCTTACCAAACAATTGTTTCAGATTTATAGAAAGATTTTCGCATAGATAAAAATCTATATGATAATTGCGACTTTCCAACAGAGTCACTTTTTCACTTTAGCCAGAATAAGTGACCGGAAATATGAAAAATGATGCAGTTGGCATCGGTAGCATAGAATAGGCCCCACTAAGAAGTAAAATGTACAGCTATACATAAAAAAAAGCATGTCAAGTTAAAGCTGCCAAAGATGTGAAATAGTCTGTGATAAAAAGGATGTGAAACACATAAACAGTAAATATGTTTGGATGAATAATGAACAATCTCACAATAAAATGAACACAACTACAGGTATTAGCCACCAAGTAGGATGATTAGTAATTAGTAAAAGATCCTTGAGGTGTTATTATGACAGGAATACATTCTATTCGAAAATGGAATAGATAGCTATGCCACAAGACATCAGAAAAGACAGCAATATGCCATCTAAAAGCTAAGTTTAATATTAAATAGCCCCTTCTCAAAAAGCCAAAAACTTGCTGAATCACGTTTTTGTAATTAATAATAAATTACATACCATAGTATCTAAGCAACATGCTACAAACAGTGGTCATATTTTTAAAAAAATGTCACCAAAATTACTCCTTTGCAAGCACATTAAAGTAAACTTTACTTGACACGCTTGAAAGATCAATTTACTGCATTGTTAAATGAGCAAAGCGAAGTACTGTTTTACACACTAAACTACCTGTCACTAAAAGTTAAACATTATTATTAGGCCAAAAGGGCTATTGCTTAGTGTGCTAATATATCAACATAAAAATAACAGCTCAACACTGATCTAAGCAATTTTCACTAGCGAATCTAAAACTTAATTTGAATATGTCTTAGCGTATAACATTCTAACTGATTTGAATATGGCTTATAGTATCAGACTATGAAATAAGACAATTTTAAAGAAAACTTGGTAACCTACTTTGCTAACATGGGTTTGGGTGAATGTGCTGGTTCCTCCCATGGAGCTTTGGGTGAGCGCAATTGTCCCCCTCAATAATAAGTTCGTGTGCTGATTCACCATGTGGGTTTTGAGGGGTACACTGGTTTCCTGCATGGTTTTAGGTGGGCAGACCAGTTCCCCTCACTCATACCTTGTCATGCACTACCATGCATGTGGGTTTTGAAAGGTGTGTTGGTTCTCCCATGATCTATACTATTTGTGTGCCATCTGCAATGTTGATATCTTGCACATCTAATGTCTGTGACAACACAGATGTATTAAAAGAACATGAACAGTTCAAATTTTTTAGATCAGCTGATGTATCAGAATACCAGATTCAGAGCTACTTTTCATATCATTGGGTGTACAACAGGTTGAGTAGAACAGACACCTTAAACATCAGCCTCGTCCCCTGCTCGTTTTTATTGCATAATTTTGTCTCGCGGGAAGTCACACACGTGGGTGCTGTGAACGAGTGAAGCGGCGAGCAACGTGCATGGCAGAAAATGTGTTGAAAAGTGAGATTCGGCCTGCCTTGTGAAAGAACTACTCAGGAAATGAATGAATTTTTTAAGAAACCGTACATTCGTCCATTTTTAACTTCATCTTTATATATTAAACTCTCGAAGCATATAACATGGTTTGAAATATGAATATTGATTGCTACAAATCGTTTTACACTATTACGTTGGACATGTGCATAAACAGTATTTGCATATCATGCTACAATGCTGCTCAGGGCCGGATTAACCTCTTAGGAGGCCTGGGGCCAGCCTTATGGTGGGTGGCCTCTTTTGCCTTTAAAAGTTCTCTACAAAATTGCTATGTTGAAACTTGATATATTATATG
>JAOBYK011241970.1:0-45886 GCA_025434845.1 Phenganax subtilis | reverse complement strand
GACAACGGTTTTGAAGTTTCGATCTAAAAGCAACTTCAGCCAGTGTGACGTGCGCCAGGAACTTAAAGCACAGTCGCTTGAAGGAACCCATCATATTTGACTGTTCTTCTTAATGGGTGGTTGTTTGGTATCTTCTTTGTTGGTTGCAGGGTATTGCCTCATGAACCACCAAGCCAACCAAGTTCAAGGTATCAAGATCGCAAGATTCCAATGTCCATACGTTTGGGGGCTTTGCAGCTATACCGTGACCACCTCTCAGCGCAGTACGCCGACCGTTGCGCAGTTTGGTCATTGCGTGACATCAGTGCAGAGCTTATGAGCCGCACTGTCGCAATGATGACAGATGGTGCTGACCAAGTCACCAGCCGGAATAATCATAGCAACCTTTAAGATTAATGCCAATGTCCAAAAGCATGAGCTTGGGATATTGAAATTAGGGGTCTTTGGGGACTTCTTGGAGGGCTTGATTCTATGTGGTGCAACTCTTGGTGTTCAACCACACTGCCAAGGCCAAGTACTGTGTTCCAAGAGAGCATACATTGAGAACCGCGTATCGCATGGCAAAGATTCAGAGGCAACGATTAAAAATACACGGCTTGAGGATCTCTATCATCGAAGAGGATTCTTACGCAGGCAGCTCCATGGTTCAAGAGATGATCGCCCTGGGGCTACAGGACGTAGCCCAAGTTTGTCAAGAAAAGAATTTGGCATTCCCCGACACATTAGTTGTTGTCGGGGACAACACGGTAACAGAGCTAAAGAACAATTACAATCTACTGTTTGCCGGGAGCTTGATTCTTCACTCCAAGCTCAAGTTACTTGGTTGCGCACCATGTTTGAAGAGCTGCATGGTGAACCAATAGGTATGAATGCAATGTTCAATTCAGCTGCCTTGCACAAGTTTCATAACATATTCCATCACGTGGTAGCACTATATATGAAACTGATACTGAACATGTTCCTTGTGGAGGCTTGGCTACCACGTTTAGCTGATATTTGGTACATACCTACAGTATATTACATATAGACAATTGTTTTTAGCTGTGCTTCCTGTCTCTCTCCCCCAGTTGAGAAAGAAACTGAGATCACATACAAAGCTGAGGTTCAGCTGCCTTTGCATGATGCGTGTCTCCCACACGCATGATATGATTGGTTCCTAGGCAGAATGTTTTTGTTTTGCTTTTGGCTCTTTTGTCAATTACGATAATTATGATTTTGGGAAATCCTTCAAGACTGCTCATAGACCATAATAACCAGTTCAATGTTTGCAAACGAAACTCTTACCTCCCTGACTCACTGAGATCAACTTTGGGGACTGTTAAGCAGACGATTGGGAAGGTCTGTAAATATGCTGGACTCAGAAAGTGCTTGTGAGCTGATCAAAGACGAGTTGTCGAAGCCTTCCTTAGCATCTTGGATCAATGGCAAAATCATCGTGCATTGCCTCCGACGGTACCGGGACTGGAAATCCCACACCGATCAAAAGTCTCCTGTTTCATTTGCTCCTTGGATTGATCTTAATCATTGAACTCGTGTTTATTCCATTTCGCCCCCCTCCCAAACAATTGTTCAGTATTGTTCAGTCTTGACTTAAGTTTCAAAATCCGAGGAAGGGGGCCTACTCCTTGACAGAACAGCAAATCATTTTTTCCTGTTCTGCAAACGGAAAGGCGTCGTGAGATCAAATGTTTATGCCATGAATTTGTTTGAGTGCACTTGTAAAGTTTTAAAGGGTTTGGATTTGCACCACAACACTGATGTCCCTGGCAGACATCCCTCCGGAAATAGAGCTGAGGGAGGGCAAGAAGAGAAATCGTGAAAAACGTCCAGATGATGTGTTTGTCCTTGTGAAGGAGTACATTTGCAGCCTTGAATTACGCCAACCTCCTATGTTGGCCCTCCCTGCTGAGAGCAAGTTGACCTTTCCACTTACAACCTCTTGCGACCAATCTGTACTACTGGGACATTACATGTTGTATAAGCTGATAAGTTTTTCTCTTATTACATGTTGCGCTTCAGTCAAGAAAATAGATTGTGTGCTTTCAGTTCCAAAGCCAGTATGCTCAGAATTCCAGGTGAGATGCCTTTGAGACCCATTCCAAGACAAAAAGCAGAGGGCTGGCGAGAGCTGGCTTGCATGTTTGAAAACCTTTGTGGTGGCACTTCTGCTACTGTCAGGGCCGCCAAATACCTTCGTGACTTAGCAAATGGACAGCTCCAACGGAATGTCTTGCATCCCTTGCCATTTCTCGAAGAGGAATCACCAGTGGATATCTTGGTCGCACGTCAGGAACCGCATCCTGTGGTAGCTGCTGTCCTAAGCCCAAGTATTCCTTTAAGGGCAGTATGGCGACGACAATGAGTATGAATGGTATGTCACTACTACTCACTCACAGTCACCGACTACAGTCATTCACTACCATCACTACTTTTATCAAGGTGAATTTGAACATCAAATCCTATGTTCATTTTGAGATGGATCCAAAGTCACCAGTGCCATTCCATTTGCCTGTGCAAGCGTGCTTACACATGCATACACCAAAGGTGTAGTGTGTCAGCCAACAGTGGACAGTCAAGCTGTCCATTGAAAATTTGATACGACAAGGCTGAAGCACTCAAGTCAAGTATTTCAGAACTTGATGGGTGGACATGAAGCTTCACTCAGCCTTTTGAGCAGCTTCAAAACATAGTAAAACATATTATAAAGTTGGTTGCACGCAGTTACAATCACGTGCCGGTCACAATTACTCCGAGGCTTTGATGCCATCTTCAAGTTCAGGCAGCAGAGTGAAGGGGCCTACCTATGGCCCTGATTTTGTGTGAGATCATGAGATCAACTGGCAGATGGAGTTTAAACTCTTCGGAACAAAGCAGCAAAAGGCAAACTCACGCACGAACCATTGCACCCACAACGACTTTGATAACGGTTAGCGTCTGAGATTTCGTTGTGGTTGGGGGGCCGAACAACGACGATTTATATGGCATTTTATAGACCCACAACGAAATCGCAATTTTCTGAAAAGTGACTTTTTGTTGTGGGTATATAAAAAGCTATAAGCTATATAATTCGTTGTGGTTCGGCCCCAACCACAACAACTTTGATAACAGTTAGCGTCTGAACTTTTGTTGTGGGTCTGATCAAAACGTTGAGTTACTTCAACTATTTTTGTTGTAGGTCGGCAGAAGAACCACGACGATCTTGGAGGTCAGCAACCCCCACCCACGACGATCTTGGAGGTCATCAACCCCCACCCACGGCGATCTTGGAGGTCATCAACCCTCACCCACGACGATCTTGGAGGTCATCAACCCCCACCCACGACGATTTTGAAGGTCATCAACCCCCACCCACGACGATTTTGGAGGTCGTCGCCCCCCACCCAAGACGATATTGGGATCACGACCCACATCTAGCCACATTAGTTTGGTCATCAAATACTTCAATCTGTGCGTCTTTGAAGGTTCAAGTTTTGTATGTAGTTATGTGCACACAGGTCAAAAGTCATCATTATAATGACACCACTTTTGTTTGTAAGTGGAAAGCATGGAATCACCCATGCTGCGGGCAATGGTAGAAGCTGCATCTGGACGGCCAAAGACAGATACAGGAACACCAGAAAAGGAGGAAATCAAAGTGAAGGTAAAAGAAGATACTTCGACTGTACCGGGGTTGCGCATAGGTTGGTATTTACTGTGTACTTTGCTTTTAATTTTGTTTGATGCTGATATTGTTTTATAAACATTTGACCTTTGATGTCTAAGTTGACATCTTGCCAAAAGTGTAATCTGCGCAACAAGGACCCATCGTCCAAGCGCTGCAAAACAGAGTGGCAGAATGGGTTGGCCAAGCTTCCAGGGGATGTGACACTTGTCCGAGCGCCTCGATTGAGTTCTGTAGTAGTATGTTTTTTTGTTTCTCACCTCTTGTGTAGTTGGCTTAGGTTGATGGAATCATTCAAGCTTCATTTTAAGATTGAATGAATAAGGAAATCTTGGACTTTGTCAGCCAGTTTACAGAGACAGAGAATGTACATGTGCACCCCTTGTCCTGCCTGATGCAAGCATTCAGCAGTGAAGACACGGCCGCTGCTATTGTGGACAGACTCCAGCAATTCTTGCAGGAGGCCCACCAGGTGCGCATGAAGAGATTTGACCTTGCAACTTTGCCAGCTTCTTGGCTGTATTGGGGGAAGCATTCCCTCTAGTTGCTGCACTTCAATCAGATGTTTTGTTTGATTTTTAGTGGTAAGGATCATGCGTCCATCAAGAATGATGGCACAAGCTTGATCGCCTACCTCCCACTGAGCGCTATAGACTTGAAGGAGCCACAAGATGGACTGCCATGCATCGGTGATTTCATCACCACAACCATAAGTTACATTTTCAATGGTTCACGCCTTCATCGAGAGCCATTGGATGTCTACTTGATGCCCAGCAATGACGGATCCGCTCCCCCACGCTTTGGTCTGAAGAAGGGGTTCACAAGATTGAAACTTGTTCCATTTCAATAATGTAGAGTTTAAATGTATTTTTGTATCTTAACACCTTTTGTTTAAACGGATGCTTGATTGTTTGGAACTTTTCAAGGACCGCTCCGCTTCTTCTATTGATGATTGCCAGTGATATTGACCCCGTCGCCGGCAAGGATCACAAACAAATAATGTTTCAATCAGTGTTTTAAATATCAACACCAAATTGGGATGACATCATCCACACCTTCTGCAAAGGACCTGATCCTTCCTTTGTTGGCAGCCGTCGGCGGTTTGTTCAACATCCCCTGTTCTATCTCAGCCCCGGGCAATCACGAGAGCAACACATTTGAAGCCATTCAGCTCAGCGCACAGGGAGCAGAACGACAGAGAAAAGATGATACTTGAAAATCATTTAACACACCCACTGCAACATTTTTCAATGTATTGATTTGGTTGGGTTTATATGTTCATTGTCTATGTGGCTTTTCTGGACCTTCACTCACTAGGTAATGAAACTTGCTGCCACCTTCGAAAAGCTGATTGCAGAACGAAGGAAGGAGGAGAAGTATCGTGACGTCAGCGTGGCCGACATTCTTGGGGAGTTAGTGAAGGACTACAACTCGTACAAAGCAAATGCCGCCTTGAAGAGGTGGCAATTGACTCCAGATCAACAAAGTGCCATCTCAGGTGTGATTAATGGGATGTCCGCTGAGGCACGTCAGTTGGTCAGGCAGCACTTGGACTTCAACAAGTATGACGAGAGTGGCTACTGTGTTTTGGATTGTGTAATATTTTTGTTTGTTTTTTCATATTAGTGGGATAAGGTGTTGTGATCCTGATGCCCCTTGCTGGTGCCCCAACAACACTTTGAACTGAGGCTACAATGAATCACTCTTGAGGAGCAAGCGGCATCAGCTTCATGAAGTGCCCAAAGGGATTCCACCTTCCTGGATTGATCGCTTGACTGCTTCTTTGACATCAATCAACTGATTGTTATTTGTTTTTAGTTTGTGACCTATTCAAGTTGCTTTAAGGCCCAGCCCCTCATATGATTGATTCATTAGGGCAGGAATCAAGACCAATCCAAATATTTATTCTGAGGTGACCCATGACTCTCAGACCCTTCACTTCAAACGCTACAACCAGTGGTGGGCATCAAATGCCAAGCGTGTGAAGAAATCTGCACGGGCCAGACTGCGCTGGGGGGAGGAGCAGTGGGGCAAGAGCGTTGATCAGTGCTGCCTTGTTGTGTGGGCCATCAGAGAACGCAGCAAGAACCCAAAGGTGGCTCAACAAACTTCATTAAACAATATCCATTTTGTTGTTTTGCTTAGAGATGTTGTGAATGTTTGTGTTCTGTTTGTGCCATTGGCAAGCAAAGGTCACTTCAGGCATGCTTGAAGACATGGTTGATGCCTTCTTGTCAGGGAATCTTTGAGAAAATTGTCATAATATTTTCCTATGTTGACATTTTGGAGACAAAAACAAGCTACTTTGGGGAACCAAAGCTTTCTTGCAGCAAAGGGATTACTCGCAAGACTTGGAAGCTATTCTTCTGAGCAAGCCTCAGCGACTGACGGCAGAGTCGTTCACCATGGTTCAGGATTATATCATGAAGCCGCTTGCAAAGACTGCTTCCAACATTTCTGCGGAGACTGACACCAACATTGAGGATGCTGAGGATACCAATGTCTAAAACAGCATGGGTGTTTAAGTGTGATCATATGATGCATATGTGAGTTCTGTCTTTCTTCCAACAAGGAGGCACTGCGAGCGGCGGAGTATGCATTGACATGTGCAAGCCTGTCCCACGACTACAAGGAGGCAGTGCAGCGCAACTTGAGACGCAACAAGGTGGGGATTGTGGGAAAAATGTCACCTATCATTGTCACTGAATCTCATCCTGGCAGGTCGAGGGAAGCCAGCACGTGGCGCACGCATCATGGAGTTAATTTGCATTGATTGTTTTTGAGGGGTTGTGCGTGTAGTTTGCAGTACAGCGAGGTACCAGGTTTCATACCCACACCATTGAAGCTTAGGTCTTGCATATGAGGGATCAGCTGGAGACAGGGTTGCAGGTCGTGGAGAGGTTTATGGAGAGACGTGCCCTCATGGTCCTGTCTGAGAAGTCCCAAAGTTTGGCAGCTTTTCAAAGACGCATCATCACTGATTGCACCAGCCGCTTCGAAGCATGTGACCTGAAGAGAATGCACCATCTAGGCTACCGGGACTTCAGCAAGCTCGGTCGGCTGAGCATGGTCGACATCAAGGAGGCTGCCGAGTGGAGCAAATCCATTTTGCTTCTCAACGACGAGCACAGCAACTTACAGCAGTTTTGTTTGTTTTCACCTTTTGTTGTTCACATTCACGTGTCAAAAAGCAACATATCATATGCATATGCTGCACGGGTGATAAAGTTTAGAGTTGCAGGCATGATCATCGCTATCGCACCACTTCTCGCAAGTGACTCAATACTTGGGGGATTGCGCGGAGAGATGAGGCGAATTGAGGACAAGTTCCTTGATTTAGGAATGGAGATGAAGACAGTGGCCATTCCTTTCAACGTTGACCAATTGCACGGGAACCGGACCTTTGGATGTTCATCATCAATGATTTTTGAATTCCACAATGTCTGGTTATTTTTAGTCACTGCAATAATGTTGTCTAGTGCAAACATGTTGTGCCAAACACATCTCAGAACATTCCCACAGAGCCTACCGGCCTGGATGATCGTGCTTGACAGCGCATTGGGCTGTCGGCAGGGCACTTTGTGGAAGGCACCACGCGGGTCGGATCGACCACTCCAAGACCCCAACAACTTCTGCCGAAACGACTTTTGGACCTATGGTGGGTGCAAAGCAACGATGCCTTTGCAACCAAGCAAACTTGTCAGCACAGCAGCACAGCAGTAAAATTTTCTAGCCTGTTTACATGGTTGCCAACAGTTGGCTGTTTTGTTGGCAGTTCAATTGATCCGTTAGGTGAATTTGTGACTCCAGAGTCTGGCACTCTGTTCACCCATGAACATGGAAGAAGTCCCACAGAAACCCAGCAGCAGAGCAATCTCTTGTTTTCGTTTTTCAACCTGCATTGAACAGGATGCATGCATGTGCAGGTAGGTAAATAGGTTGACAATATGTTTTGACTTTTGAGCACAATTTGTGCAAAAGTAATTTTCAAGGACAAAGAGGAGACAGCACAATGGATTGCAGCGCCAGCAACCCTCAAGTCGATAGTGGAAGCTTCTCTTTCACGAGTCAGCCCGCTCAAGGGGCAGTCATTGGTCGTCCACCACTACACGGCATACGATGGAGTTCTGGAGAAGGTGGGGTGGCCAACTTATTGTTTAAAGGGTGAGCGGTGAGGTCATATGAGTTCTTGAAATGCCATCCCTGTGCCAGGTTGTGCTGGATATGATGTATGAGTTGCAGGCTTCATGCCACATTGGGATCATGAGTGAGTTCAGTTCCCCGGCCCTCTTTGAGTACGCAACGTCCTCTGTGAAAGACAAGCTCCTTGAGGCTAGGAATGACAAAACACATCCTAGATTCCTAGATTCCCAAATTGACTATGTCCTTGAAGGAGTGGAAAGCGGGTGGCAAGCTGGTTGGAGCTATGACACCAAAATTTCAAAAAGAGATTTCATCCGCCGATATGCAAGTAGTTCCTGAGTGCCCTTCAATGCGGCTTTGTACCATGAGCTCCGATGGACGACAGCTGACCATTCCTGCTGTGACAAGAGACAAGTGGTTGGGTGACCCTGTTCGCAGCAGCATGGAGATTATCAAACACATGTTGTTTTTGTTGTTGTTTGGGTGATGTAGCAATATAAGCTTGATTAATGTATACCAACTCTCAAACTTGTGACTGAAACCGAGACTCTGATTGGCGCATTTGACTGAAGAACTTTGACGCTGTATTTGGACAAGCTCAAGCTTCCAACCTGGGTGAAGTCCAACCAAGTGCTAGTGAGGTAGATTTGGGGCAGGAGAACTCAGCAACAACGGCTCGAGTGGAAGAGGCGAGTGGAGATTGCGAAACACCACCAGCCATGACAAAGGCTGATTTTGAGAAAGCTCACCCAGAGACTGAAGCGACAATCACACTGAATGTCGGGGGCCAGAACATCATGTGTCACTATGTTGCTGGCAAGTGCTTTGTGACCTCCCCTGCGAAGACTCACCTGGTTGGCTTGGCTTCAGCAAGCCCGGCTCCAGTGTTCACGTATGCTGGTGGATCATGGCTGAGTGACAGCGCCAAGGTAGAGTTGTTGACAAAAATGCAATATGTTCCTCACCAAGAATGAAAACAAGGCAGTGGAATTCCGTTTGGAGATGCCAACGACAATGGTGGCCCGGCTTAAGCAATATATTAAACCAGTTGATTACATTTTATTTTGTGCTCATTTGTTGTGTTATTCACATTGTTTTGAATCCCTGTTTTATGGCTTTGGGGCACCTCAGCAAACAGACATATTCAGGTGATCCTGGAGGAGACGTCTACATCAGGTGTTACCGATTCCCTGCCTATGACTTTGTTCAAATTGGTGGTCCTTCTCGAGAAACGGGGGCTCACAGGCTTCACTTTGACAGGACACAAACTTGATCGTCCATCATCAGTCAAAAGGGGTGAATCCGCAGATGCTATCGAGGTAGAGCACCAGTCATACTGCGTGTACCGTCCTTCGCCTGTTCAGTTGAAAACATTCAAACAAACTAACATGGCCGGCTACCTGGGCTTCAAAATGCTCAACCAGTCCAATTTTTTGCAGCTGGTGTGGCGTAGTTTGGCTTTATTGCATTGTTTGGCATTGTTTGTTCATTCAAGTTCAAAGGTAAACAAACACATTGTCAATCATTGTCACCTTTTGAACTTTTGGACCAGTTCTGAATCTCAGGCATGAGATTTTACGCGCGAGAAAAGGTACTCGGACCGGCAAAACCTATGTGGTATGTCAAGGGTACGGGGTTCCGAATGGAACCAGATATGCTCTATGAAATCGCCTAAGCGTGGCGACCGTCTCTGACACTGAGCGTTTTGATGAGAGGAGAAAAACAAAATCTGTGTATGGTGATTTTTTCATTCTTTTGCATGACTTTATGGGCCTTGTTATTGCTTGCAAACAGAAGTTTGTGTCCATTCGGTTCTATCCAGTGAACTTAGTAGTTGCCGATACGCTTTGTTTTGCCGACACGTTTCAAGCAATGTCCTCAATGGCAAATTCCAGTCTGCTGTCAAAGCATCTCCAAAGCATTGGAACATCATCGGCCAGCTCCGAACCATCAGCAGGTTCGACCAAGGCAGCGGCAGCGGGACCAGCAGCAAGCATGTTCTCTATCGCAGGACTTTCAAGCGAACACCAGTTTGCACATTCAAGGCGAGCGAATCACTGCAAAAGTTTATGCTTCAAGCACACCCTGTTACCGCCCCTTAGTTTAAGTTTATATACTTTTTGTGTGTGTTCTTGCATTTGTGATGTTTGAAAGAAAACAAATGAAAATTGCTGAAAACACTTTCATGTTTAACCTGATGAGGCACCAGTGGATGAAGTTGCCACTTGTCCACCTTATGTACTGGATGACTGTTCACAAAAAAGGGCATGATGTTGAATGCATGTTTTAATGTTTTCCACAAATTTGTGATGACAGCAACAACATGAGCTTGGGCACAGTTTTGTTGCACCTAGGTTGTCCGTGGGTCTTCAGCTGATGAGGGTGGTTCTTCGTCCAGTGTGAAGGAGATGCAGCAGACTGAGGCCACTGAAAAGGACGCTTTCAAGAAGGACAGCGTCATGCACGCGACTCGTTGGGCTTTCGTTTTTCAGCTATTATAAAACAGTTACAACATGTTCAAGTTTTCCTACAAAGTTTGCATTTGATTTTTCCCTTCCCACTTTGTTTTGGACACAATTCTCGGTTGTACCCAAGGTTCGCAAATACTTCCAAGATCACCCAGGTTGTGGCATGAAGGCTGCGCAGTCAGCTTGGATGGAATCAGAAGAGCGAAGCCAGGTACTAGCGGGCCGTCAGGCCATCCAGAAGTAATGGATTCTGAAAAATGAATCCGTCTTTTCTTATGTGTGAGATACACACGTGAGCTTGGGGTGAGGGAAAACAATTTTGATTAGCGTGCTACAGTTGACTGTGGGACAGTGAAATTGACCTTACCACCCACAGCACTTTACAAGCGTTATATTATGCAAGCATATATAAGATATCCGGACAAAGGGGTTTGTTTGGTGCGTTGAGTGTTCTGAACAAAAGTTCATCAAGGAGGGTGTTTGCATCACATGTGTTACAAAAAATACACTGGGAATTCATGTTGTGAATTGCCAACTGGGCGCTCTTTTCAATCTGGGTCAACTTTGCCCTCACATGCAAGTGATGCACACACACACAGACTTGTTCCCCAATATGGATTCTTTTGTATGATAGTATGATATAGTATGTAATACTTCGAGTGTCCCCAGACCACGCACCACCGTGTGAGTATGTCATATCATTGGCCAGTGATGTCATCACTGAAAAGCATGTCATATCATGGACCAAAGGTGTCATTGGTAGCTGAGCAAACAATCCATCAACAGCTGATTGCAGGAAATTGCCAGCCAGTTACCACGAAATTGACTTAACTCCATGCACCTGGCGCGGATCATTTGGCTTTCGGCTGTCTTCGGTTTTTGGGAGAATGAATAGGCAGTCGAGAGGTAATACCCGGGCGCCAACAGGCCTTACAGCGCACGTAAGCTTGAGAGGAAGGCCATACCGTGGCAAAGTCTGTTGTTTTGGAGAGACGATTTGGGGCCTTGATCCATTACAGAAGAAGTTCAGGTCCCAATGGCGAAAAGGATGTTGGCTTGGCAAGGACAGCATGGATCATGGTCTCATCCTAGTTGACACTCATCAGAAGCAAAGCAGTGAGAAAGACAGGTGAATGCTGGGATGGATATTTGCTGTTGAACGCCAAAGTTGGACCGTGGGATTTGAAGCGAGGAGTTCGAACAAACGTGGATTCAAGACCTATGCAACCACCTACACCTCAGCCAGTTCCCACTGTTTCAGCCGACGCATTGAAGGAAAAGAAGAAAAGGATTGTGGATGAGGATGCCGCCGCAGTGGTGAAGCATGTAAAGAACATCCAGATTCAGATGAGAGTGACAAGGATATTGGGACAGGCAGGGCATCCACGGCAGACGAGATGAACAAAGAAGACAAGACGGCAACAACAACAACAGCAGCAGCTACATCGGCAGCAGCAGAAGCAACAGGACTTGAACATGAGGAGAAGGAAACAGAGGTTGTGGCATCTAGTCCCAAGAGACGCCATGAAGATCCCATATCCAGTGGATCTAGAGCTTCTAAGGCCAGAGCAGAACCACAAAGAACAAAGAGGCCAGAAACACAACCTACTGAGCAAGAACACAAACATGTTAGATTTGACCCAGATGCACCGATTGCAGAACCAAGTCCAAAGACGAGCAAAGTAACAGAGCAGAGTACAGCATCAGCATCAACAACAGTCGAAACAGGTCATGAACCAAAGAGAAAAGGAGTTGTTCGTCGTGTGATTGAGGACATTGAGCTGTACGACGAGGACGAAGAGGAGATTGGTGGTGCGACAGAGTATGGAGGAGATGAAGAGGAATGGATAAGTCTGAACGATTCAGGAGCCGTGATTCCCGCAGAGGACAAGCAGAAGAGAGGGTTCCTGAGTGAAGGCCAAGGACCACCAACGGTGACACCAGAGGAGTTGGCATTGTTGGACAAAGAGGCATTGTTCACAGAGCTTGACAGATTAGGTAAGCTGCAAGCGTTGGAGAGCATTTCAGAGGATCAGAAGATTGGAGAGGCAACAGAATTGGACACTCGTGTTGTGTTTGATTGGAGGCCTCGCAATGACTGCTGGACAAGGAGAGCAAGATTAGTGGCCCGTGAGTTTAGGACAACAAACAGCACAGCAGACACATTTGCTCCTACCTCACCTTTCGCCTACATCAAGATGTTGTTTTCGCTTTCCATTTTGCAAAATCTTATGGTTTCAGTCTATGACGTGAGTGATGCTTTCCTGCAAGTGCCACGAAGTGACTTTGTTGTTGTGCAAGTTCCAGAATGGGTGTGAGAAGCAGTACAGGATCCAACATTGCTGTACTGGAGGTTGTGCAAGTGCTTGCCGGGACAAAGAGCAGCAGCGCTAGAATGGAACAATCATTTTGCAAAGTTGTGTGAGGAGTATGGTTTTGAAGCTTACCAAGGTGGCACGTTGCTCAGACACAAAGCCGGAAATCAATACTTGTCTGTTCACATCGATGACATTGTGTTGGTGGCAGCAGAAAGTGAACATCAGAAGTTCAAAGAACACTTCGAGAAGATCCTGACACTCAAGTCAGAAGGACCGTTCGGCGTGGAGAAGCCAGGTGTTCTGTACTACTTGAAGCGACAGATTTGACAGTAAAGGGATTGAGACATACCAAAGCTGGTGAGTTTATTGAAGCTTCAGGACAAACGTGCAAGGACAGTTCCCACTCACTCCACACTGGACGTGTACAGCCCAGATTCAGTGAAGGAAGAAGAGATGTTGTCCAAAGAGGAGGCAAAGACTTTTAGGTCAGCATTGGGGGTCATGCTTATACATCAGTCAAGAAAGAGCAGATGTGCAGTTTGCTGTTCGAATGCTTTCATCGTTCATGGCAAACCCACAAAGAACTCGATGAACGCCTTGAAGAAGTTAGCTTCCTATCTTCAATGGACAGGAGTGCGCGTGAGGTTTGAGAGAACGACATTGAGGACTAACGTGTTTGGCAGATGGCATCATGTGACCAATGAGGGTCAGCATCTCAAGAGATCTTTCAACATTGAGTTGTTCTCAGACTCTGATTGGGCGACGTCGAAGGTGAGTCGCAAGTCGACGAGTGCTGGGTTGATCTTTTTGAATAGGCATTGCATCCATTCGCATTCAAGGGCACAAGCTTCCATAGCATTATCGTGAATGGAGGCAGAAGTGCTAGCAGCAACGGGATTGTTGGCAGAAGGTGTTTGCAATTCCTGTTGAACTGCAAACAAGATCTTGGTTGCAATGACGAAGTAGAGATGAAGTTGTACATGGATTCTACTTCAGCTCAAGCATTCTTTCAAAGATTGGGTCCAGGACGAGCTGAGCATTTGAGCAGGAGGATCCTATGGGGACAGAGTGCAATGAGGAAGCCATGGTTCAAAGTTGCAAGGATTAGCGCGCAGAACAATCCTGCAGACCTCAACACAAAGAGCTTGAGCAGAGAACGTAGAGAATTCCTTGAGCAGCTAATCGGATTGCGCAGCAATACCTTCAGAGAACAGACCATGCCAAGTGTGAGAAGGATCATTCATTTGCTAGCAGCTGCAGGTTTCTTGAAAGGATGTGGTGAAGAGGCAGGCAGTTGCGTGAGCGAAAGAGGATTTGAGGAGACCGTAAGGCATCAAGCCTTTGGCTTGGCAATTCTCACAGGTCTGATCGTGGTGTTGGTTGTGATGTTGAGCGTGTTCATCTGTCACATCAATCACATGAGAAGACAGTTGTTCAAGTACAAGGACGCCTTAGAAGATTTGCAGAATGAGTTGACAAGACAGCGAAGGAGAAGACGCCCAAGAGGAAGCACAAGTAGTGAGACCTTAGATGGTAATGATGATGACAATCATGGAGACAACGACCCATTTTCAGGATACGTTGACCACACCAGCACCAACACTCCTTACCATGGAGATGAAGGATATGAATGGTATGGAGATGATGAGCAGAGTGGCTATGAAAACGTTCATGAACCACAGCAAAACAGTGCTGGAAGTTCAGGTGCAGTTGATGAAGCAACACTATGGGGCAAGAGAGGATCAGATATGCCCGAAGGTGATTTCATGGAAGATGATAGTAGTCCTAGTTCATGGGCTGGGCTTCTTCGACACTACGGCCAAGTACAGATGGAATGTGAAGAAGAAGAACAATTTGAAGATGTAGAAGAAGAAGGTCAAGCCGCGCATGAAGGAGAAATTACAAACCCGTCTAGCTCATCGACTGGACGTGATCATGCGACAGGAAGTGGATGGCGCATTGAGAGCCATACACATGAGAACGTTCCAGAGAGTGTCGCAGATGAGTTGATTCGACAAGGTCGTGAATGGAGTCAGAAAGACCTTGAAGAGTTGCTGGATGTTGATTACTGGTGTGTGCCCGGTTCAAGAGAGTTGATGATGAGTTTTGGGTGCGCCGGTATTCCAGCAATACCAGAAGAATTTCATCAATGGCGAGATGAGCTCAGGATGACAACCGGCGGACCAGAAGCTGAAGTTGTTCAGGCGAGCAGGTCATTGAAAGAACATATGAGGTTGTTGGAGGTTGAAGCACAGACATTCCATTTTTCAGTTGAGCCAGTGTCGCAAAACATGGTCATACCTATACCATCTTGTGAAGATGTGCCAAGAGGATGACCCAAGATCCTACGTGGCAGCTTCCATTGTTTTCCACAAGTGGTGTGAAGCTGGCCGGACACATGAGTTCTTTGAAGAGAACGCGACAGAGGCTGGCACAGATGCCAATTTGGCCATGAATTCAGAGTGTGAAGGTGAAGAGGAAGAGAGCGCAAAAGATGGTGTTGCAGAAAGGCTCGAGGAGAGTGAAGATCCGGACGCCTGGATTCAGCAGAATCTGATGGAGGACAGCGAGTTCGATGGTCCATGGGATCCACCTCCTGAGAGCACAGCCATCAGAGTTGTTGAGCCTAAGAGAAGGCCACGAGATACAAGAGATGAAGGCACTGATGGTTAAATGCATTTTTTTGTAGCAGGACTAGCTAAGAACTAGCAAGTCCTGAGGCAGGGTGTCAAGTTTGAGTACATGCTCACGACACCTTAGATGTAACCCGTTACAAGTGGCTCGAAGTTGAGAGAAAAGGCGCGTAGCCGCTTTTTGTGATAAACACAGCCAGCCGTCGGACACCACCACAAAGGCGTGGCTGATAAGTACCTAACAACTAGTTGCGAACCTCCAATCCTAGGTGAAGTCACAAATTCCTGCTGAGGCCGGTTGTTGCGGAAGTTGCGAGGCAACGATTGTCCTGAGCAGGCCAGCATTGAGGCCTGTGCCAGAACTGAACATGTACAAATTTTCAGGTGAGACAAACAGAAGGTAGACTTGAATATGATTTGGGTCCAACCGTGCACGTCTCAAACACATTTCGAGACAGTGTCAAAGGCAAAGACCGATACCGTTATGAAACAAATGCGATGTTTTCTGTGGGTTGCTAGAACCGATTTGACCCTTGCAGTGCGCTGTTGCCACATGACTTCACGTGACCCTTGCTTGAAGAGAAGCCACCTCATTGCTCACCTTTCTGTGCGCATTTTGGCCTTTTTTGGCCGTGGACCCGATGGTCCATCCACTGGATCCACTTGGCGCAAGTTCGACTCCATCCTCCATCGCTATCTTGGTCCAAACCCAAGTCTGCGATTGCCTAACGCGCAAAGGCGTGTCCTGCGAGAACTATGTTGTTTAGCCGATTAGGCTTAACTTTGTTGGTATTTGTAGCTGTGATTTTGTGCGCGGAATGGCTGGAACAATCCAGAATTGCCTTGCGTGGGTTTCAACATGGCCCCCCTTCCAAGTCTTCATGGGCATTGGAGATCTTTCATTGTAAAAACTAGTGTAACTGGATGTAACTAGTGTATTGATTGAACTTCGGTAGACCGTTCTTCAATCTGCCACATTTTGTTCAGATTTGTTTCTTGCAGATACGGATGCCTGACAGACACAGATGTCATAAGTACAGTCTATAGTATATATCAGTATATTTTTAGTGGTTGTTTTCACCTGGAACAGCAGGTGTTTGAGTCCTTGTTCATTCCTTTTACCTGCAGTTTTAAAGCCAAAGCGCAGCCTTGCTTCCTTCGAAATTGCGCGGCAACTAAGCGCCTTGAGCCTCATGTGCTCAGTCATGCGCAGCTTGGTAGCTACCCTCTTGGCTTTGGGTCACTTGGAGAGTTGTAGAGCCAAAGATTCGAGATCCGAAAACTAATTCCAGTAACATTTGGCTGCCCAGGTTTTTTGCAGCCTCTCCAAGTGGCCGCAACATGTTTGGCCAACGGAACGGAGCCAGCAGCATTGAAGAATCTGGTGACATGGCTGAAATCATACGAGGCTTATCGATCAGCAAGTGTCCCAACTTGTCAAAGATTTCCGGAGATCAACAATCAGTTTGAAAGACACCAAGAGAAATTCACACGTGCAGCGATCGAGATATTGCCAAGAATTTCCTTGAGCAAGCGTTCGCAGAACTCACCCATTCGGGCCGCGGGCATGCAACCTAATAGCGATGACTTCGATCCTAAAAGCGATGGCCTCCAACCCAGGAGCGATGGACTCCAACCTAAGAGTGATGGCCTCTAACCTCTAACCTAAACGCGACGGTCTCCAACCTAAGAGCGGCGATGGCCTCCAACCTAAGAGCGATGGCCTCCAGATGGCCTCCAACCTAATAAAGCGATGGCCTCCAACTCCAGCCTCCACTCCAGCCTTATGCTCATAAAATTCGGCCTTTTAGATTGACGAATCATGAAGGCGTAAAGAAAGGCAATAAAGGCCGCCCAGTCGTCTGGCTCGTAGACTCTCACAGCTTTGCCAGAAACTTTGAGGTCAACCCAACTGGAGAGACGTATCCAGTGCCCAGGCCTCAGGTCCCAGTGCGGCTAGGCCCACCGCTTTTTGGACCGTGTGTTTTTTGGCCCTCAAAAGTTTCGGTGCCGGCTATTCTCCCACACCTCGCGACGCTAAGGGGGATTTTTGTCGGGAACTGGCCGGGCTGCTTGGCTGGTAGCTCTCTTGCAGGCACCCTCATTCAGGAGCGTCGATCTGATATCTGACAGACCGGATTCGATGCTTTTGGACCCTTTCGTGGGAACCGAATCCGGCCAGAACGAATCTGGTCTCCGAATCTCCAATCTCGCTGATGAGAGTGAGTTGACGAACTTATCCTCAGGACCAACACCACACAAAACATCAACGGCAAGGAAATCGTGTTGAACTTCAACAAAATCCTAAGACGCAACATAGCAGCAACCAAGCCCCAAAATCCCAGAACCATCCTTTTACTTTTTCTTCCACATTCGAAGTGTCACCACTTTTCTTCGAGGGGGAGGGCAGGGTAGCGCCCACTCTCTTCAAGGAGCCGGGGGTGCTCCCACTTGAAAGAGGCAGGGCCCTCACTTTGAGAATGTAGGGTCTCCTCTGTCTAGGGCAGGCCTGTCCGATGCTCTGGTTTAACATCGCGGTGGGTCCAAATCTGTCTATGCCACAAACTTGTGAGGAGATGCTGGGCTACAATGTGAGCTACAATGGGCCAGGCGGCAGCACGACTCACGGCATGTATGCGATTAGTGGCTGTCGCAACCCCACCGCCAAGACTGCAGAGGAGCGTGGCTGCGACGCGAAGGCTAGGCTTGAAACAGTGCGAACTATGCTTATGAGCCGTAGCTTGCATATTGAGAGAATCTGAAGTCTGAAGCATGTAGAAACATGTATATGTATACCAACCTTCATGAGTCATGGTGTAGCTGGCGTTAACATACTTTCACACCATATGTTTTGCTCTTTTTGTTCCACTCTTTTCCATTTTGGTGATGTGTTCTGGAGTTGATTCCAATTTCCCCACCAACCCGAGACACGGCGCGCAAGTGGCGAACCGACATGAGGCGCTGTCGGGCCTGGATTGGGCACACGAATGTAGGCCTGTAAATGTAGCTTTATGGTAGAGCTGTGCAGGCCACCAGCTGAGCTGTACATGCCTGACAAGTTGCTTTCCGCATACACATGATGCTGCTGAATAAGACAAATATCATATGCTTCCGTTTTTCCCTTTACATAGGATTTGCGTATTTTCTTTTATCTTGCAAGATTTTCTGTATTTGAATTTTCACTTTTTCATTTTACCTAAAGTTAGGTGGAAAGTGGCCAACATAAGCTGCGCAAGGAAAAGCGCGCCAAAGGCAACAAATGAGCACATATGAACGGACGATCAAAAAGGGCACAGCAACGCATAGACAAAATAACCGAATATGCAAGAAAAGACCGTGAAGCAACAAGGCATGACAAGAAGATTGCAAGAAATGAACATGACACGAAAGAAAAAAATAATAGGGACGGGATTGAACAGGAATTAGCAAGTAAAAAACAACAAAAGGGACTTGCAAAGGACACATGACATGAGATCAAAGCAACACACAATCCCAACCACGGCGTGGAAAGGGAAGGAACAAAAACTAGAATTGAGCGTCTTCTTGAGCCAAAGCTGGTACACTCCCGGATTGGGGTGCATCATCGTCTTTACAGCCCCAGATTTTCCCAGGGTATCGTAGAGTCACAACAGCCTGCTTTTGTTCGCAGAGCTGTGGTCTGAAACGACTGAGCCACGCAGGGCAATGCCATCGTTAAAGAGCTTGGAGAAAGGTAAACCACCTTGGAAAGCGTCTTCATTTTTGGCTGCTTTGCATGCAGCAATGTGCCGCGCCTGGCAAATGGCTTGAAAGTTGAGCTTTAGCTTTGGTCGTTTGTGAAACTCCCAGTTCCATAGCATCTTGACTATCTCCACGATGTTGTAACTTATGTAGTCCATCGTCCTTTTCTTTTTTCCATTGCCCTTGTCTCCGCCTCTCCGCCTTCTTTCAAGCTCCAGCAAAATGGCAAGTCTTGTGTCCATCAGCGATCTCTGGGTTCTTCATTTCTCACACGTTCTCCAAGAAGAACCGGCAGCGGTCTCGGCATCCTCCTCAAGGTTCATGATGCACTCTCTCCGCTGCTCGGACCACAACCCCCTTACTTGAATTCATCTGAGCATTCATTATCACCCAGTCAAATTTTCTCAAGATAGGTCGCACCCAAGTCTTGTTCCTGCTATCCGGGGCTTGAAGTTATATCTGAGGGTTCAGGCTTCTTGCTGCTCCTTGAGCCAAGTGGGAAGGGGGGGGTGAGCTGGAGCTCACCAATTCTCTCTGGATGGGGGCTCGTGTCACACGCTTGTGCGTTCTTCCTTTGTTAAGGCTTGGAAGCTAAGCGTCGTCGCCTTTAGGTTTGTTGGACAGGTGGCTGCTGCAGCCACTGGCCAGGTGTGGCACCTGAGCCAGTTATTGTCACGAAATGAAACAAGAATTGAATCCGTTTGCTGTTGCGGTTTTTGGGGTTAGGAGTTGTTGTGCGGTGGTGATCTCACGGTAAAGGCGCTGGCTGCCTTTGCTGGGAGATCTCGTGACAAGATTAAATTCAGGGCAAACCTGAGAAGGAACCAAAGGATGGGTAAGATGATTGGCATTGGCGAAACCGAACACCAAAAGTCATTTGATAAATTTCCGGGTTGGGAAAGGAGAATTAAGAAGCCTACTAGGGGGCCACCTATACACAAGGAATTAACACGCAACGCTGAAAACATAAATAAATAAGCCCGCTTACTCACTTGGCCCATGATTTTGCACACAACTAGATCTTTCACGGTGAAAAAATACTGAAAAGTATCTCGGGCGAGAACAGGGGGAAAGTTAAATTGTGAAGAAACCAGGAACTACATCTGGCCCTGTCTTCATAGGCCCCAAACCCTTGACCTTTCCAATTTTATTCCAACATTGACTTGACGGAAACCATCACGCAAGACCCTCGGGTTGAACAAAGGCGGTCTCGGAGCGGCCACGTGCCGCTGAGAAAAACAACAACCAATATTGTTTCCACGGATCTCGGTCAAGCATTGGCGCGCAATTTTTTCCACACACGCGCGCCGTCTCGGTCTTCTCTGGCCGCTGGCGGCTACTCGACATCCTCAACGCAGCGGTCATCGCCTTCACCATCGGCGGCCTCGCCGCCCTCTTCTGCGTCAAGACCTTCAGGATCTGGGGCTGCCAGCTCCGCTTTCTTCTCAAGCCTTTTCTTCTCCTTCGAAGCAAGGTTGGCGTTCTCGCGAGCGTCCATCATAGCTGCCTGAGGTGACCAGACAGCAGGGTCTTAATGATGATGATTTTTTGCTCTTTGCAATATGGCAGGCCACCAGTGGAATCAAAAACAGGACATAACAACTTTTCGGTAGTTTTTGGAAACCAAGTCTCTGCCATGAGCTTCACCTCCTCGACCGATTTGCCAGCTGCAAGCGCTTCACGGCAAGCTTCCTGAGAAGCACGTTTCGTTTGCCTTTGAATTTCAACGCTGAAGAAATCACAAACAAAACAAAAGTAACAAAAACATAAAGCGTGAAATGTTGAGAGGCCAACAGCGCGGTTGCGCCCAACACCTGGCCAAGTGTCCGCCACATCACGAATTTCATCTGCCGTCACATGCTTGCGCCCTTTGGCCTCGTCAGAGTACAAAAGTTAAAAACCATGAGGTCATGGGAACGGCAGGCCACAAACAGAATAAAGCTAAGGGCGGGCAAGTGACTGACACTGCCATCACTTGCTTCCCATTCATCTTCAAGCCGTAGCTGTTACTAGCTTTGTAGAACTCTTCGTAAACCTTCAAAGCCTTGCCCTCGCTGCTGGCCGCTGGTTTTTTCATCACCTTGGCAGCTGGCCGCTTAGCAGGAGCAGGTGGAGCAGCTGCTTCTTCCGAAGGTCGTGCAGGGTCTCCTGCCCCTTCCGAAGGTCGCGCAGACTCTGGTAGTGGCTCACCTTCTTGTTTTGTAGGAGGCTCAGCAACCTTGGTAGGAGCAGCAGCTGTTTTGGCTTTGGCCTTGGGTTCAGGCTCGCCCTTCACGGGAAGTTCTCGCTTCGCAGGTTTCTTCATAACAGGTGCACCTTCCTCTTGCTCACCATGACCTTGCTCACCCGCCGGCTCATCGTCAGAGAGCGCTGTCACATCCTCCAAACGCGACGACATGAGCGGCTTCCTGGCCGCTGCTGGTAGAGTGAGAGTTGGCCTACATTGGAAAATGACACACCTTGAACCAGCACGTCAATGAATAGTTCAACGCCTGGGCAGGGTTTCTACATGAGAACGTAATACAGGTGAAGCGGTCCTGGGCAGCATTCTCTCACACCCGAAGAAGATGCTGCTGTGTCCGTGAGCCTCACATCCAAGGTTCACAATCGCTGGGAAAAGCCTGCTTCGAACAGAGGTTCCCTCGTGAACCTCTACAAAACTCAAAGCAGCGGTCAAAATGCACGCTGGCAAGACTGAAAGCCGGGCGCACTCAATTGTCAATTGTGCATCAAATGTCCATGTGAACAATTACAACTAACAACAATGGTTTGACCAACTGACCGGCGTGCTTGCGCTGGAACAAAGCAAAACTATGCCTCTGGCTTCAGCCAATGGGCGCAGCCTGCCCGAAGCGTGGTGTCAGCACAAAGCCACAGCTTGGGCTTTCAGGCAATCACTTCAGCTGGGCACGATTGGTCACACTTGACTTGCCATAGCACTTGGCAGGTTGTCGTTTTGGGAAGCTTGGAGAAGGCTGCTTCGAAGACACCCCCCAACTGTGTTGGTCGCAAATTCAAAAGGTCGCCATCGAGCTTCTTCGGCGCAAAGCACGCCACTTTACTCTTAGGCGACCACACCATAGCGGAACGGGCGGGACTCTCCGTTGGCCTACGCAAGATTAAAGGAGGAAAGCATTATCCTAAACTTTGGGCCGCCTACGAAAGCTTTCACTCCCTGGCCCTAGCTCAAACTTTTGGCTGCTTGGCCTTTGTCAAAGGCTGCATGTTGTGGTCAGCCAGCAGCACTTCCATGATGCCGTAGTTCTGTGCCATCATGCAATCAAACTCCCATTTTGAGTTTAGGGTTTAGGGTTTTGGTACTTGTTGATCTCGGAACGAAACAAAGTCAAGTACAGAGATGTTTGAAGATACACACATTGCTTGTTTTTCTCAAGACACTTGAGAGTTTCACTGTCACTAAAATCTTCCATGCGCCTGGTCCGCAAAAGTTTCTTCCATATATGTGTGCATGTTCCCAAATGCCTCCAGCTTCAGTTTCCTCAAGCGGTTGATCACTTTTGCAAAAGATACTTATCGTAGTGCCTGCAACAAACACGTCTATGTCAGAACTTAGCTTAGCACATCCAATTGCGCAGAGCTTTCACGGCTGTGTTCGACTCGCGCAATACAGACTTCACAGCAAAGTCCTCCATGGTCCGGCTACTCTTTGCCGGGGTAGCACCTTTGTCCTTGTCTCCCACAGACTTTCGCTTAGCGCCCATCTCTGCAAGAGCGAGCCCGGTTTCAAGGCGGCGACAGCCAAAAACACTGCTGCAACAAGAAGAACAAATGAGCGGCTGCCGCTGACAAACAACCAACATTAAAAAAGAAAACGTCACAAACAACTGGGTGATTTGAACCTGACATTTTGTGATGCATCCTATTCACAGGAGTTGACAACCGGTTTGCATTTTTGGGGTAATTTGTTAAGCTGTTTTGTGAAGCCACAAAGCCTCACAAAAAGGTTGTTCCGCCGCAGTGATGATTTTGCGACGAACCCTAATCAGATCCGTCACAAAACTGAGCGCTCCCAACCCTAAAGATATGTTGGCCAACCAAAAGTCTGTGTGTTTTGAACTCTCGCAGAGGCATCAACGGCTTTGTGACGTTTCCTAATCGACCTCATCACTGAGCGCTGACGCGCCACACAAGGTATTTTCTGAAGATTCCTAATGACACAAAACCTGGAAAAACTGTCTAACACCATGGCGATAACCGAAAAAAGGTTGTACCGTTGTAGCTGATCCCCCATCTCACTGTGCCCATACACTCTCTTTTCGCATTGCGCTGCAAAGGGCGGGCCTTTGGTAGCTTCAAAAAATACGCAGGCAAACGCCAGGCGGAAGCAGGTTTCTTGCGCGCACCGCCCACGCGCTTGTTTTGCTTTTTGACCTTGGAAATCTTACCCTTGGAGGCGTGGGCTGGCTCGGAATCTGCGGGCTTCTTCCCGCGCTGAAGAATGCCGGGTAGCTCATCTTGCGGCGCAGCTTTCAAATCTGACAAATCCGTGTCCTCGTGGCGGTGTTTGATCTCCACTCCCTTGTAGAAGAAGACCTTCAAAGCATTGATCTCCACCTGAGAAGGAACGAGGCTCTGGCAAAAAGCGACGCGGTGTCAAATTCGCGACGAACCAAATCCCTACGTCCTAGTTCATCAGGCACTTGTGGTGTAGCTGGTCGGACTAACAAAAGAAAACAATAAGCGCTTTGTCATGTCCAGGCGCATTTGTGTAGTGGCTCACAACAGCTGGGTAGACCTTGTTGACGACGCTTGTGACCAGTGTCCTCATTCCCGTCCTGAATCCGTGGAAGGAGGCAACAGAAAGGCAAACATTGGAACAAGGAGTTAACAGGCATAGTTGGCGCAACATTGCCAATTTCAAGATGAAACCAAACGAGAACCACAGCAGTCAGGGCCCGGTCTTCAGCCCTAAAAAGCCACAAAAAGAAACCATGAATGGAATAAAGTTGGCGGGCGCTAATCCCAGACCTCACCTTACACATACCGGAACGCAACCGGAAAGAAGCTGGACAAAACTAAAACTGAACAGTGCATTGTTCTTGAAGGCTCTTTGGCTTCCCTCTAGTGTCCTCCCCAGTTTTGAAAAATAGGGCCAGCAGGCTCAGACACCGCTGGAAAATAATGTAGACGGTAAGAACCCTTACCGTCTATTATGTAACAATGACAGGGGCTTGAGGCCACAACAATATGCTAAATTGACATTGGGAAACGGCACCCCCCAAGAGGGGCAAAAATATTAGGTTTTTGTCAAATGGTGTAGGACTTGGTGGGGTCCCATTTTATGGACCAAAGTAGACGCCCGACACCCGCAAAGCCAAACCAATTCCTCGAAGTAGCCTGGCCAGCTTCTTGACAAAGTCCGTTGTTTTGATAAAAACAGCCTTCTCCTTGATGAGAATATTGACCTCTACAGGCTTGACTTCCTGCACCAAAAGTTGGCAGTCCTTGCCGGAGGTGCCTCAGAGTATGATGAACTACAACAAGAACCCAACAAAGCCAATTACACTTGGATGGGGTAATCGAAACCCTTCCAGCTACCACTTGGCAACATAGCTTGGTTTTTTAAACCTGCGTCGTTGAAGCCATGATTAATTAGCAGCCAGGCAGCGCTCCAACAGCATGCCATGTCGGTTGCCAAGGCTAAAGTCCATTGGTCCTAGCGTAATGAACCTGGACATGCCTTTGTTAAACAAAAGTGCAGCGTCTTGACGTTTGGTGGCTTTAAGGCCATTTGTTAAACATTTGGTCATTTGTTAAACATTTTGGGAATAGGCCACCCATGTGTGCCTTGTGTTGAGACACAAAACACAAGCTAATTCTGACCTCCCACCCACCCATTCTACTAGAATTCCATTGTGTTCAAAAGCAAAGCACAAGCTAATTCTGATTTCCCACCCACCCACTCCACTAGAAATCCATTGTGTTGAGGTGCAAAACACAAGCTAATTGTGCCTTCCCACCCACCCATTCCAGTAGAATTCCATTGTGCTGAATTGCAAAACACAAGCTAACTCTGATTTCCCACCCACCCATTCTACTAGAATTCCATTGTGTTGAAGTGCAAAACACAAGCTAATTCTGATTTCCCACCCACCCGTTCTACTATAGAATTCCATTGTGTTGAAGTGCCAAACACAACCAAATTCTGATCTCCCACCCGCCCATTCTAGTGGCGGGTGAACTCTGGTTTCCCACCCGTCCATTCTTGTGGAATTCCATTGTGTAGGCAAATTCTTACTTCACAATTTCCTGCTAGAAATACATGATCACCCTGGAGGTGGTATAAGATTGCAGCATTGGAGGTAGATGGTTCAAGAGAAAAGGGGCTCAAGAAAAAGAGAAACATATGTTTTTCAAATGGTGTTGTGCTTGGAATCAATTGGAGATATCTGCGGTGTTCTGCAGCATTTTGTTGGAACTTCATCCATACACAAGAACAAGGAGTTTACGCACGATTCAGGCGAAACAAGGAAGAGCACAGAACAAACAGAACATGCGCAGGACACACACTTCAAATTTCATTGTTGTATACTTTTTTGAATGACACCTGATGTGGTCTCAAACCTGCGTGAACTTTCATCGCCTCCGCCATCAATCCTTGGAGCTGGAGGTGCCCACCTCCCCTGTTCGCTGCGTGTTTGACGCAAGCATATGAGAGCAAATGTAAGAATAATTTGCAGATACAATTTGCAGATGTCAATTTGCAGATGTTGATTTGTAGATGTGAATATGCAGATGTCAATTTGCAGATGTCACTTTGCAAATGTCAATTTGCAAGAACACGGTTGTGAGAATTGTCGGCTGATGTCAGCTGTGTCTTTTCAATTCCAGCAGTGTCTTGGCTGGATCGGGGTTGCAAGCCATGTCAGAGAAGGCTTACACAGCGGCGGATATCGCTGAGAGGCTTTCAAAGTATGAGCGTTTGCGCACGGTAACTTAGTTCCAAGATGTTCCTCATGCGTTTCCTTTGTTCATCTGTGGGGTGGCTTGCCAGTTTTTGTGAATTAGGTAGGCCTTTCGCTTCTCCATGACTATAGTGGCAAAGTCTTCAAGAAGAACAAACCTACTTTAAAGGATATCGAAAGCAATCCCGAAGATCCTTGGCTGATGTAAACTTTGGGTCATGTGGATGGCTATGTTGTGTCCTTTCTGCTTGATAGTCGTTTTTGCTGGCCCCGTGAGCAGGTGGTTGCGGCTATCTTGAATGCAAGCAAGGGCGCACCCTACTACCAAAAGGGCCTTCTCGGTACTGCCATTTTGATGTTCTACAAGCAGAACAACTTGTTTCCTGATGGGCTTGGGCCGAGTAACCCCAGCATTCAGGAATGGAGCTCCAAAATGGCTGAGGCTTCTGCGCGACTTGCAGCTTGACCTTTAGGGCAAGAAGCACAGGGTTCCACAGGTTGTCATGTTCCTCGATGCTCCAGATTTTTGACGCAAGTGTTCAGCTTTTCTTTCCCTACCTGTGTGCACACCTTGCCTCAGGCACAGAGGTTCCGCCCACTAGCTCTGCGTTCCAAGACATCCAAGAATGCCAGCTTGCAATGGATTAAAAATGAGCTGGATCCAGACATTTGGCTTTGCAAAAACTATTGCAAACATGGATGCTCTTTTCCTGCCATTTCTTGTATTTGTTGTAAGGAAGTGCGAGAGAAGATCAAGTCCGTGACCAGCACTGATCCCCATGATGTTGACCAGAAGGAGTCTGGTTCTAGTTCTGAGGTCAGTTCATCCTCAAGTTTGAATGGCCTTCCAGAAGGTGTCCTTCAGCTCATTGCGGCTGTGAAAGCCAAGCGGCACCCAGAGGCTGAGGCTGAGAAGCCAAAGCCTCTTGGAACCTCTAGTACTGTGGACGCCAAGGCTGCCGCCAAGGCTGCAAAGGTTGCAAAGGCAGTGCTTCCGACAGAGGTCAGGTGTTCAAATCTAATCTCGTATATCATATGTATATCACTTATTTGTATGTTATGTATACCTTTTAGAGCTGATATGTCTAAACAACCGGTTCTCAATCCAAAAATAACCTCAAAAAAACATGACTTTCTCCCCTCAGGTTTTGGACGTGTTGCAGAACATGGGTTGCCCAAAGCCTATTGCTGTTTCTGAGGAGCCAGTCCTGGATTCAGTTCCAGAGCCAGGCAAAAAGAAAAACAAGAAGAACAAGAAAAAAGTGAAAGCTGAAACGCAAAAGAAACATGAGAAAAGCAAGAGCGAGTTGACAGCTTCAAAGTCTAAAGCTGGTCTGGCTGCTTCTTCGAGTGCCAGTAGTTCTGTATACAAAGCTGGGGACTTCCGAGCAGAGTACAGCAAATTTGTTTCAGAGCAAAGGAAAGCTGGTCAAACTCACAAGCAGGCTCTTCAAGCCTGGGTGGATTCCAGCATTCGCTGTGAACTTTTGAAAGGTATGTCGCCTGCAGAACGCAAGCGCCGCCGCTTTGACGCATGATGTCATCGCAAGACTGAATTCCAGTGCCGCCTGTGGAACGTAGGTGGCTCTTTCAGTTGTGATATGTGAACTTTGTGGGGCTTTTGTGGCTTTCGCCACATACTTTGGGGCGCGGGTGATGTTTGCACAGCTAGGTTGCCAGAAAAAGGTGAACCAGATTCAGATTTGTCCTCATACCACCCTTTTGACTTGCCAACCATAGTGGCCTGGATATTGGTAGCCGCACAGCAAAGACTGGCCTTGGACCTTTTGAACGCAACGATAGATTTGGTTCCAGTCCTAGACCCTAGAAGTGGATTTGCAACATGGTATCAGTACGGGACTTGCTTCGATGGCGTGTGATATTGACTGTAGTGTTGCTTCAGCATTCCCAACACCTGGAACCCGGATATGAGTTTGTGGAGATGTTCTGTGGCCGCGGAGAAGTAACGAGAGGGCTTCGTGAAGTTTCCTGATTGCCAATTGTGTTTCTGAGTTGTACCTGTGTTTGCCATCTGTGTTCCACAGTCTCTCCATGTCTTGTTCCATAGAGTCCTCTCAGGTTGGATTCACAGGTGCGAAGCTGGATTTGGACCTCGACAACCGCACACAGGATTTCACCTCTCCACCTGGCTTCTTGTAACCTGGCAGAATGGTCGGGGATGTTGATGAGATGTCCTCATCATGGGATGGGAGACTGCAAAGCCCGCTAAGGCTTCACATTTCACAGTTGCTTCGTCTTCGGACAGGAGGGTTGCTTCTGGTGGCATTGTGTTGTAACTCGTTCTCGGCTATGTGCCATTGACTGGTCAAACACGTTTTTTTAAATACTTTTTATACTGATGGCATATTGTTGCCCCAAAGAAAGACCACCATATTTCCTGACATTCCACATGCTCCTCATTCTTGAGGTGTCGGGCGGTTTCAGGAAGGACTTGGTTTGATGGCACAGGCCATGTCCAGTACAAGTTTGTGGCAGAAGGCAACCTGATAGCGTCCCGGGTGGTTTTGCTTCTCCAACTGTGCTCTGCGATGGCATGTGTGTGGCTGGTTGAGCAACCAGGCCAGTCCATTTTGATGGCCTATCATCGAGTCGACAATCTCCTTCGCCAAGTTTGTGCAACTTGTATTTGCGTGGTGTCTTTCTTTGTTGGTTTTTCTTTAGGTTTTCATCAAGACTGCTTCAACCCAATCTCAAGAGTGTGTGTGTGTGAGGTCTACAAGAAAGGCTTTTGGATGGGGGCTTTTAATGGCCCCTATCCAAAACGACACTATGTGCTCAGCCATGCCTTTGACTATGCCAAGGGTATAGAGGGTCGAGGAGGGTACCTTTCACAGGTTCAGCGCCAGGACAACCATTGGCCATCAAGAAAAACGGTCGATACACTGGCCAGAAAAAGCTCCTCAAAGAGTCACAGACTTTTGGATATTGCTAAATGGATGTTTGATCAATTGTATTTTTTTTATATTTTGATTTTTCTTCAACCCCCTGTTAGATTGAAACAATTGAAAACTGCTTTGAACAACAGTTGAAGGACCTACACAAGAGACTTTGGCCAATGGATCGCAGCTCTCCACTCGACCTTCTATGGGAGGGGAGACCTTTTTCCATCCTGCCGAGATTGCCAGGAGGTTGATGATGCTCTCAGTGATGCTGAACTCTTTTTCACGCATTGCACTGAAGATGGCAGGCTGGTGGGAGATCTGTGGCCAGATGATTCTCGGCTATGAAAACCAAAGGTTTTTGTACCAAAGGTTTTTGTGTAAAATGTTCTTTGTTGTTCTTATCTTGCCCCATTCTCTCGCCTCATATTTAGTCTTCATCAAACAAAGGCCCACCAATTTGTGCAACATATTCTGTGCAGGCTGAGATGGAGCTGGTCCTCGAATATCTCTTCGATTCTGAGACAGTGCGTTCGTCGATCGAGGGAACACCATGGAATATGCTTCATGAAGTTTTCCAGAGACACTTGGCAGTCATGAGAGGGAAGTGTCAGAGTGGGGGGAAGTATTGTTGAGGTGTAGATGGTCATGTATATGCGGCTCAAGATGCCACGCGTCCCTTCATTTCCACTTGGATCTGTTGGCTGCCTACCGGCTCTTCAGGAAGAAGTAGTTTGTCTTGTATTATTGGAAAGCTTTCTGGTTTCTGTTTGTTGAGGGCTTTGTCAATTCTTTTTTGTTGAGGGCTCTCTGGATGCAATTTTTGATGGCTAAGGCAGCTGGTGGCAATGCCAGCTCTGCAGATGACTCATTGGATCTTTCGCTTGCAGTGCCTTGGATTTGCTGAACCATCTATTTGTGTTTGTGTATTGTCTTCCTGCTGTGGACGTCCCCCTCATGCCCTTGAGAGCTGTCTCCAACTCTTTCTGGCTTCTGTTTGTTTAGGGTTTTGTCTGTTTAGGCCTCTCTGGACGTTGCTGGCTAAGGCGGGTGGTGGCGATGGTGGTGGTGCTGGCAGCTCTGCAGATTGCGTATTGGATCTCTCACTTCCAGCAGCTTGGATTTGCTGAGTACATGATGCGTTCATATGTTTTGATGCTTTCCTGTTTTGTTGCCTCTTTGCTGTGGCTGTGGATCTCCCCCATCATGGGCCATTGGCAGGCCGTTGAGACAATGATGTCATTGGAGCTGGAACCGGTGGAAGTCATTTTGGCCTTGGCTTTGCAAACACCCAAATTTGCAGCCAGAAAGAAGGAGAATTCTTGTCTTTGCATGCCAACTTGTTTCAAAGTGGTTTCAAGTTTCTGGGCAATTCGTGCTGGTCACACGTTGTTCAACATTTCTATTCAATTCAGCGCCACAACCAGGAGAGTTTTGCTACGAGCGAGTCAAATCATGCAGCTCACCAGGAGCCAAGTGATGCGCCCATGACCACAGGATCTGTGGATGAGGTATCGTTTTTCAAACCACCACAAACGTTTACTCCAGCAAGTTTGTTGCGGCCAAAGGCAGCGGTTAGAAGGGTGCTTGCTGGAGCTGGTGCAGAATGGTCTCCAGCAAGTTTGTTACGGCCAAAGGCCATGGTGAGGAGGTCGCTTTAGACTTTAGTCCTAGTGGTGTGACTTGTGACACTGTGGGAAAGGGTGGATGCCAGATTTTGTGAAAGAATTGATTTCAGTTTGTCGCATCTCAGGAACCTACAAGCCGGATGATGCGGTTACTATGAACGATGATCCTGATGATGGATCATGGGACGTCTTGGAGGACTGAAGCTTGGGTTAATTTAAGACATCTTTATGATAAAGTTATCTGTTACTCCTAGATTGTTCCTAGATGGTGTGAGTGAGGGTGTTGGCTGCTGGCTGAAACTACTTGTCTAAGGACTTGGAACTATGCAGCGCTGGGTTGGCTGCCGCTTTTGCTGGGGAACCTCGGACAATTGTGTCATTGGGTGCTCCTCTTTTCAAGCTGTCACCTTTTTCATCCTTTCCACCCCTGTAAGTTGCGATGCCTCTCCAGCTCAGGACCTTTAGATCCAATGCCCCGCTGGCCTCATTTGGTGGAGTCCGTGGAAACTGGGCACTGTTTTTTAAAGGTTTCTACAAACAGTTCGACCCAACGATGTATGTTTTGGTTTGCCATTCCTGAGTGTTTTTGGCACAGTGCCTGATTCTGCAATCTGTTGAGGAGTACGATCTATGATTTCGGAATCTATAGCTTCGGTGTTGTTCCTTATCTGTGAAACTCTGCTGTTCGCTTGGTTTGGGTCTGCGCAGTGCTCTGTTTGGACCGTCTTGAGGTTGGACTTATGCTTAGTGGCTGTCCGGAATATCCACGGCTGGATCTTGGCTTAGATGTACCTTTTTGCCAGCTTCTGCACAAAAGGGGCAGGCACAGTCAGAGCGGACAAAAACCTAATGCACCGTGAACCCGTGAACAATCGTGAATTGTCAGAGACTTTTCGCCCAATGTCAGAGAATTTCGCGTGAATTTCGTGAACTTTGAACATCACAATTTTCTGTAATTTTGGATCCTCAGCTATCTTTGTTTGCTGGCCTTTGGTAGCTTCTCTTAGTTCCCAGCGTTCTTCTGGTGACTATGGACATCAATGAATTGATGGAAGAACATGGTCTTAGCAGAGAGGAGGCGAGTGAAGTGATCCGGTCTTGGAAAGCGGCTGATTTGGTACCCCAAACTTTGCTTCAATTATTTTTGTATTTACTTTTATTCCCAGTGGAATTCTGAATTTGTTGCGTGCACGGGTGCACTTCTGAATTGCTCAAATATTGTTGTGGTTTCTTGGCTCAGGAAACCCCTGGCAGAAAGCAATCTTCTGTACACTCACCGTCTTCGGGTGAGAAGCCAGACAAACCAAAAGCCAAAGCAAAGCCAGGTAGCAAGGCAGCCAAGCAGTGGGAGAAGGAGATGCTGGAGGGCGAGGCAGTGGGGGGAAACAATAAGAAGACAGAAAAGGGGACAGACTCCAAGAAAAAGCCAGACTCCAACAAAAGCAAGAAGGCAGAACCAGAACCAAAAAAGAAGAGCAAGAAGACAGAAGATCGCGAGGAAACAGATCCTGCTCCAAAGAAGAAAGCCAAGAAGGCAAAAGAAGAGACAGATCGGGAGACAAGCAAAGAGGCAGCACCAGAACAAAAGAAGAAGGGCAAGAAGAGAGAAGATCTCGAGGGAACAAATCCAGCTCCAAAGAAGAAAGCCAAGAAGGCAAAAGAAGAGACAGATCGGGAGACAAGCAAAGAGGCAGCACCAGAACAACAGAAGAAGGGCAAGAAGAGAGAAGAGGAAACAGAGAAACCAAAGAAGAAGGCAAAACCAGATGCAAAGAAGAAAAGCAAGAGGGCAGACACACCCCGAGAAGAGGAGCCCGAGGATGTTGCCCCAGGGAGGAAGAACAGACTCAGACTGATGATTCCAGCAGAAGAGGCATTGGAGGAGCCCGAGGAAGTTGAGGAGCGCGAGAATACCCCAGAGCAGGAGGATGTTGAGGAATGGGGGGAGGAGCCCGAGGAGGTGGAGGAGGAAGTTGAGGAAGTGGAGGAGGTTGAGAAACTGGAGGAGGTTGAGAGTGAGACTAGAAAGAATGCAGAGCCCCAAGAACCCAGAGAAGAAAAAACAAATGATGCAAAACCCCACACCGCTGCAGCCCCAGCTGCATCTCCTTCACCAGCTGGTGCAAGCAGCGACGTTGGTTCACTGGCAACGCTGTTGCAAGGCCAGGAGCAAATGCTTGCCCAGATCTGCGCCGAGCGCTTGCAGCAGCAGTCTCAAGAAGAGTCCCAGACTGAAAGTCAGCTGCTGGCTGGGTTTGCTGGATTCATTACGCGGCAAATTTTGTTAGTCCTTTTTGGATGTTGTTGGTGGGGTGGGTGGGTTTTATTGTTTGTATTTTCTTGTTTGGTGTGGTCGCACAGGCTTGGGCCTTCTGCAAGCCAAGTTGGAACGGATCAGCTGGTTGAGGTCCTCAAGCAAGCGTTCCAGTCTGCATTTCTTCCTCCGTCGGAAGTGAAGAAAGCCGATTCGCCTGTTGTCGAGACCAGGGAGCTTGTGCTGAGATCTTCCTCAGAAGCGCCTACAATGCTCTACCCTCCTGCTCATGAACCTGCCGCGACGCCTGCCGTGATGCCTGAACAGCCAACATCGCCAAGCACAACAGTGCCTGGCACACCAGCTGTGAAGGAGACCATGGTTGATGAGACTTTGGAGGACGCGGGGGGTGCGAAGAATGCCTCCAACCTGGCCCAATTGGGGACAGTCCCACCAGAACCACCTACTGCACCTTCTCGCCAACTTTCAAAGGAGGATGTGAAGGGTATGAATGAATGCAACTGGGATTGTTCTGATAGATACTTTTGTTGCGCTGTGTTTATGTTGTTGCTCTTTTTGCCAAGGTGAAATTCTCAAGCAGTATCGCCTTGGTTTGGTCCCCGAAGAGTTCATCACAAGCAAGACCTGCAAGGGCCTTTACATGCGGCTCCGCCGGCAGATGGAGAAGGATGATGCTGACGTCAACTTTCCTCAAATGAGCAAGATGTTTGCGGGAAGCACCAAAGAGAAGCTTGGGTTGCTACGCTCCTTCTTGCAGAATGGGGAGAACGCGAAGGCCTGTGAGACACAGATCCGGCTGGAGAAGACGTGGGAACATGAGTACGAAGGAAAGGAAGAACTCCTGACTGTCCGTGAGATGAGAACTCGTGGCATCAGTGAGTACTTTGCAAATAATTAACTATCATTTTTTTTTGGGAGGTTGTGGTGGGAAAGTATGATGATATGTGTCCATGTTTTGGTGCAACTTTTTCGTCCCAGGCAGAAGATCAAGGCCATCTGTGCCTCCCAAAATCCAGTGCTTGATGCTCAACACCCCGAGATACTTGAGGAAGCGAGATTCTGGGTGTTGACCGGTGCGTCGAGAACACAGCGTGATCGAATCTCTGCATCAGCCTCGACTACCTGCCAAGTTGCATCGGACAGGGCAGCTATGATGGCATTGACTGATGGGATTTCAGATGCACACGTCACAGCTCCAGTGCTTCAGAAAGAAAAGCTTCTTCAAATGGCTGAGAGTTACCTGCTGGCATTTTACTGTATAACTCCGTGTGTGCACTGTACTATTATAAATCTGTTCTTTTTTGTTTCTTGTCAGTTACTTCTCTGCCGACTGCTGGTGGCAGCGGTAGCAAAGGAAGGGCCAAGGCTAAGGCGAAGGCTAAAGCTTCCTCCTCTAGATCAACCCCGGAAGAGCCCATGTCCCTGGAGAAGAAACTTCAAAGTGTGAGTGCCTTTCTTACATGTTTCCTTCAACTCAATGAAGATTGGGATAATTTTTTTGGGAGCTCTACTAAGACCAATCTTTGTCAGGATCTGACATCAAGAAGATGTACCAGAACTTGGATTCGCTGGCGATGGATCTCCCTAAAGGCATTCCTTTATAAACAAGTACTGATTTTGTGAGCCACCAAATTTGTTGATCAAATAGGTAGCTGAACATGTTATATATATATATGTCCGTGCGTGCAGGGAATGATTTGCGCAAACGTGTGGCGTCGGACAAGATTGGCCTGAACCAGCTCAATGATCAGATCAAGGACATTGACATTGAATCAGAGACAGAGGACAAGGTCAACAGTTTCCTTGCGCTTGCCAAGAAGAAGGCCATTAAACCAATATATATTATATATATATGTATATTGAAGATCTATTTGACATTGTTTGGTTTGTTTGTGGTCAACTTTTGTTGCTTTCCCTGTTCTGCGCCCTTTGCAGATCGGTGAAGCGAAGCTGATATCTGCGCAAGCAAAAGCGGTGATTCGTGAGATGATCCGTGAGACGAGCAAATGATAGCTAGGTCTGATCTAGATTCAGACTTTCAAGTTTGGGTGCCTTTGGCTTCGCCAAAGATGTTGTCAGTTGTGGGGAATGACACAGAGGTAATCCCCTGTGTATGGCTCGAACTAGCGAGTGGTGGCTGCAAAAGATCAATCAGGAGTGTTGCAGATACGTATCTGGTCGATGTACTTACCTTAACACAGCTTCTTAGATTCTTGTCCATGCACGCAGGTGTTGAACTCTTGAGGGTTCGCGAAGCACTGGATGCAAAGTTCCTTATCTGGGTAGATGTCTTTGGTTTTGCTTAAGCCGTTCAAGTCGAATAAATTATAGTCTTATTTGCAGCTACTGGTCCAGGTTAGCAGAGCTCTTTGGAGTTGGGGACATTGCGCAGCACACGACAGAAGCACTGGGCAAAGCATATGGCAGTCAGACCTTTGGGACTGGTGGGATGAACGTTTTAATTCATTTGTTGTGGATTGTTCCAGGGGATGTTTTTGTGAAAAAGACCCCCAGGACCGGGGCCTACAGTGGTGAAGAGCGGTTTCACAGAAGAGTGAACAGAACCTCCAACCTTGCGATGCACTGCCCTATTAGCTCCTGTGATATTCCTGTGGTTTGCGCGAATGATGAGGGTGAAGAGGTGGTTTCCATAGTTGGTTGGCCAGTCATTTTGCCACGAGATTTGGCTGTGTCCCTAATCAATGCTGGATATGAAGAGATTGTGTTTGGGAACGCTGCTGAACGCTCAGAGTACTGGGATCATATGCTCAAGGAATACCCTATGGACATCTCCAAGCGAACCGTTCCTCTTGCTTTGTATGGAGATGAAGCTACAATTTGGAGACAAAGTGTGATGTGCTTGCACTGGCAGGGTATTTTGAGCCATGTCTCAAACCATTCCCTCATCAGCAGATTTTTGCTGGCAATTATTCCATCTGAATGCTATTGGGTGGTTTCTTGGTTGATTCGTGTCACTTTTATTGTTGGAATTTGATTATAGGGCAAAACCTTTGCAAGGAATATTTCCCATATGTTTGAACTTGATCAGGTCAATGGCATCAACCGTACACTGCAAGCCCTGATGGACTATGTTGTTGCGTCTTTAAACCAGATGGCCGATGATGGCATTCGCATCAGTGAGCTTTCTGGGCAAGTTGATGACTCCTTGAACCAGAACGTGAGGCTATGCAAGTTCGTAGTGATGCATTACAAGGGTGACTGGAAATATGCAAAGCAAATTTGCAATTTGCGCAGACACGCGCAAACAGAGAGAATCTGTTGGATGTGCCTTGCTGCGAAGGGCCGCCACTTCCCTGAATTTAACTTCACAGACTTGAGGAATGGCTCTGCGTGGCAAGCTTCGGTGGGTACAGCCCCACCTCCTTGGTTTGTCCCTCCAAGCATTGCAAAGCTTAGGCATTTTGGACCTTCCAAGATCTCTCTGGGCATATTGCACGTTTGGCATTTGGGAGTCGCAAGAGATATGAGCCTGGTCATTTGTTGAAACATTTTTTAATTTACATGATTTTCTCATGTATAGTAAGAATTTAATGACAGTTGCTGCTGAGCAACGCTGTTATATTCAGGATTGGTGGAACTATCAGCAAACTATGCCGCATCGGCTATTTTGGTGCTGGGGGTGTTGCGAAACGTCTGCAACATGCCACGACTCTGCTGCGCGCATTTTGCAAGCGGACAAAACTCAGAGTATCTCTCAGGCGGTTCACCCAAGACAACCTTACATTGAAGAAAGAACAACATCCCGATACTTGGCAAGGATTTGTTTTTCCTATCTTTTGTAATGTAATGATAAACATTTTCTGGGTAGTGATGCATATTTTGCAAGACATTTGTTTGCATGTTAAATTGGAAATTGCAGCAAGGAACTTCGATCAAAGGGCTACGACTCGTACGTGGTTCTGAGATTCTTGAATGACCTCCTCCAGTCCAATCCACCACCAGATGAGTGCAAGAAGATTGTTGCTCTGGTTTGGCTGGCAGATTCTACGATGGAAGTTTTGTGCAATGGACCCCCTTTCCTGGCTCATGAAGAGCGACAGCATGTCAGTGTGGTGGGAAACGCCATGCTTCGACTATATGTTGATCTATGCCATGACGAACCTAGCAATTGGCGAGTCCGACCCAAATTTCATTTGTGCTGGCATATGATCAATGACCCTTTGTCAAGGGCAGCTGGCCGGAACCCCTCAAAAGAGGGAACGTGGTTGGATGAGGATTGGATTAAGAAAATCCAGAGGGTTTGCAAGCGATGTCACAAAGTGACTGCTCGAAAGACGGTCCTCCAGAGATACCTCATCGGCCTTCAACAGAAACTGAGATTGGCCACAAGTGCCCAGAAGAAGAACAAATGAGAAAATTGTTGGAATTGTGTCTCTGTGTTTTTTCAAGGTGTGTTTGGTCACATGGATTTTACTTTAAGATTTGCGACACAGACAGGTTTTGATACCTTCCATTTCCATGGTTGCACCACTACATGTTGATAGTGTATATATATATACCACTGACTGAGTTGAGAAACAAATGTTGATGTTGGTGTTGTGTTTTCATTCCTCCGCTACCTGTCTGGCAACACCTTGTCTTCCCACCCACCCACTTCCAGAATATGTTTTGTTGTTTTCCCACCCACCCATTCTAGTAGAAACACAAGGGAACTCTGGTTTCCCACCCACCCGTTCTAGTAGAATTTCATTGTGTTTTTGACGCAACGCACAGGCTAATTCTGTCTTCCCACCTTGTGCTGAAATGCAAAACGCAAGTTAATTCTGATATCCCACCCACCCATTCTATTAGAATTCCATTGTGTTGAGGTGCAAAACACAAGCTAATTCTGACATCCCACCCACCCATTCTAGTAGAATTCCATTGTGTTTTGATGCAAAACACAAGCTAATTCTGACATCCCACCCACCCATTCTAGTAGAATTCCATTGTGCTTTGATGCAAAACACAAGCTAATTCTGACATCCCACCCGCCCATTCTAGTAGAATTCCTTTGTGCTTTGATGCAAAGCACAGGCGAGATCTGATAGTTCAATGACATTTGTTAAACATTTGGTTGAAAATCAACCATTTGTTAAACATCTACCCAAATGTTTGACGAACGGGCATTTGTCAAACAAAATGTCAGCAAGTGCATGTCCAGGAAGAACTCCGAGTCGTCAGGCCCACATCCCAGCTTCTCAAGGCAGCGCTCAGAGGCTGATGGCCCTAAGCTGCTCCAACCCGTCAACACCTTCAGGCATTGCTTCGCCTGGGCAGGGCGCGTGCCTGCAGGCACCTCTTTGTACTGCGCGCGGTGACACGACATGCTGGATCTTCCCAAAAGCTTGCAGCCAAGTTTGAGCGTCTCAATGGCCGCTGAAATTCACCACCCCTCAGACCTGGTTCAACCAGCAAAGAGCTAAAGGGCTTTCATCCAAGCATCAGAACACATTGCGTAAGTAAGTACGACTTGCCCCTCCTTTTCATGTTGAATTAAATATATCGCAGCTTCAAAGCGGCCCGTGGCCGCTGTGAGAAAAAAAGAAAGGCAGCTAGCAGCAAGCCTCCCAGCAATGACAAGTTTGTCTTGCCTCCGCCAAACAAGGTCGCCAGGAGACGCGTTCCAGTGCTTAGAGTGGGACAGAGATAGCCTTCAACGCACATATCTTCAGAAGGAAAACAACATCGTGAAACAATGCTTGTTATTGTGTGTAAAGCAAACCGTGTGAGAAGTGCCTACGTGAATATAGTTTGTTTCCCCAACAGGAAACGCGCCCGAACTTTCAGTATGCGAAAACGCACGCGAATTGGGACATACACATCCTGTACTCTAATTAGCTTTTGATCTTGCCATGGGCAAGATTATGGATGATTGGTCCTAAGTCGCATTCTTCGTTCAACCACTACTTCGCACCTTCACAGCGAGAACTTGGACGTCGTTCTGGTCATGTAGTAGACTACGGTCTCCAGCAGCCGTGACATCTTGGGGTCTCAAAGGCGAACGACTTCGTGAGGGCGAGCGTTCGTCGAAGTATTGCGCACATGATCTCACATAGGAACTCATGAGGGGAGAGATGCGGTCCAAGTGACCAAACCGGCTCTCTGTTGAGAGTTCTAGCCTAGACAGAGCAAAACAGGCCTGCAGGTTGAAGTATATATATATAACACGCCGGTCGAACTTCGAACGTTTGCCGCAGACTGTGTGAAAAGGAAGCGCTGTTGGCAGTGACTGGAACCAACACCTGCGACACTACTTTGTAGACACAAAAACCATGTTTCTTTCACTGGGCACGCTGGCAAGCGCGAAGATTTTCAACGATTCGGGCGCTGGTCTTTGAACACTCTGTCGTAGTAGTCCAAGTTTTTACCGGCCCGTGGTCGATTCCATCCCGTCAGCAGCTTCATCCAACCATTGCGGCGTATTTGGCACCTTGCAACGCAGCTGGCAAAACGTGTTGATTCCATGGTTGAAAATTTGAAAACAAAAAATTGAGGAATAATGCAAGTTCTTGAAGAGACACTCCTCTCAACAGAATGAAAAACTACCCGATGTGCCTGTGGAGAAAAGCTTTGCTGCGGGGCATGAGCTTGCGGAGTTCAACGCCATGGAGGTGGACCTGCAGGTTCGCTAGGTCGGCGCACATCAGGCACACTTGAAGGCACAGTAGAAGTTGGAGCAGAAGCCGGCGCTTGCCCACCCACCAACGGCAAAGCTCCTGGCGCGCCTGCCATATGGGACACCGGAAGCCCAGCGTTGGAAGCGCTGTCTACGGCGCCAGGCGGTTCAGCTGTGGGTAGGGGTTGCACTGTGGACTCAGACTGAGGGGGCCGTTCGCAGGAACATGAGGTCGGGGCCGCAGCAGGAGTAGGTGGTGGAGCAAGCGCTTCATCACGAACTTCCGTGCGAGCTCTGGATTGGGGAGGACCTTCACCATGAGATCATGTACTGCGTAGCTGTGACTATGCTATGATTGCAACACGACGCTACCGCTACCTGACACAGCACTTACATGCAATTCACGCTGCCATGGAACTTCACCGCCGATCCAATAAGTGGTTTATGCTATTATATGAATCCAACCTATAACCATGAAGCTGAGGCAATCGGCCCTGAAAGCACCTGGTCCTCCAAGACGTGGGTCGGGTTGGAGGTTGCCGCGCCAAGAGCACCCAGAAGTAGAAGGCGCAAAGTGCCCATTGCAAACCGGAAGGCGCTTTTCTGGAAGCCCCATGGTTGCCACGCCAGGGTCCTGAACAATGTTTCACTTGTTTTGGTGCTAGTTTGGGGGTGGAGGGGTCCAAAGTTCGTCGTTCCAAAAGCGAAGCCACGGCCATGCACATGGAAAGTTCTTCGTAACGAAAAAGTCAAGAAGCAAAATAAAAAGTTTGCCCGACGATGGCCTCCGGGGCCGCAGAACTTGGCGTCAAGGGACAAGCAGTGGCTGCAGCAGCATCTGAAGAAGCTGTAGTCGAGGAAGGGTCCTGAACGCGCGCAGTTCAAATCTTTCCACATTGGGCCGGCCCCTCAAGTTAAAATTCGGTGCGTTTCCTACTGTCAAAATATTTCTCGATTTTGCTCAACCGTTGTTCGGCATCGCAATGACAAACCTCCCCAAGCCCCCTGCGACCCTTGGAAAAGCAATATTCCAGACCTAAGCCAGAATATTCGGGAGAGTTTAAAAGTTTAACCCCAACAAAGAAAACGCAACGTGAAAGGGGTTGCAATGGTTAGATCTGTCAGGCAGCTGATGGTAATTGAAACTGCCCACTGCCTTCCACCTAGCACCCACAAAAAAGGCGTGCCATGAACAAAGATGAAAACCATTAACCTCTTGTCAAATGACACGACCACAGGCCTCCAGGTCTGCATGTCTCCGCTTAGGCTTGGATTTTGTTTTGGAGCGACATGCTGGCAGCATTGAAAAATAGAAGCTCAAAAAAACGTATAATATACAGCTGCTTTTGTCATACCGAATGCAACAACTATAAAGCACCCACCTAACGGCCTCAATCAAACACTTACTGGTTCAAATTTTGCTGATCTGCAGAGCTCTGAGCCACATGCACTTGTAGTGGCCCCTGCACGCCAAACAAAATCTAAAGCGGATTCCGCTGAGAAGAACAATGCGGCAACTGTCAAGTGGAACACATGTTTGTATTGGTGGTTGAAACTGAAACCATCACAACAAATTCTGATGTTTTGGCACATTATCCGACATGGCTTGCAATTATGTTCTTTCACCCTCAGCGCCGACGTAAGTCCCTGGCAAACGCACGTTCAGCTACGCTCAAAGCATCACGCCGGGCCATCCCGCCTCTAGCCCACAGGTTGGCTGCAACACGGTACATCTCTCTCTTGACCCATTGGGACCTGAAGTCTACCAAGATCGCAGGCTGGAGCACCTCGTTAGCAAGTGCCATCTGGTTTGGAGCCTTGGTGCTGCAATGCAAGTAGGTGGCTCGAACGCAACCTATGGAACTCACCCAACAAAACCCAGCGCGACTGCAAAATAGAAACAAAAATACATTCAACCCCACCCAATTCACGCAACAGCCCCGAAGCCTCCCCCTTGGTGAGGAATGGCTGGAGCACCCCGTCCAACAGCAGGTCCTGGAAAAAAGAGCCCGCCAATGGGAAGGAGGTCTCCCTTGCCCCAATCTCGGCTTGCAATCTTCTCATAGTAGCCTGCAGCTCTTTCCATCAAATACGGAGGCTGACCTGCAAACGCAATGGAATTCTTGTTGAGCATGTTGTCATGTTGTCCAGGTTCAACGAAAGTGCATCCACGCGAGGCATCTTATCGGCATACACCCTGAGCCTCTGCGCATCAGCTGCTTGACCATCCTCTCTGAAGGAGCGGTCTCCGCTGAGGACTCAGGTTGGACGATATTGGAAAACACAGGCAAGGGTTTGCCCATACACAAGCAACCGCTATAAAGCTAGACGCAAGAATCAGCAGCGCAGCGCGCAGTTCAAGCCAAAACTCCTTCAGGCACAAGCTGCGTCGCATCTTGCACAATGTTCTGTGGCAAGTGCAGGAGAATTGGTTCCCGGAACTCTTCATCGGACAAGAACTGCTTCATCCTCACACGCTGATCATGGCTACCCATTAGCATGCTGAAGGCTGCGAAAGAGATTAGTCTATGAGAAGGACCAACCCCAGAACCTACTAAGGCTAATCCGAAATTCTGCAAAACAACATCTCCCGCAGCGATGTCACGATACCCTCGCCGACTCCACAATCGAGAGCCCACTGAGCCCACGCCAGCGGCCGCTTGGCCTGAAGGCGTCCATCCAGCTCACTCATTTTTTGCAACTTCTACAGTGAGGAACGCCAATTATACAGAGTACATCACTACAATAATCCCGTCGACCTGGCCTGCATCACGTCCAACGCCCTGATGTAATACCCCGCCAAGTGGGCCGCCAACAGCCCGAATGTAGCATCTATGTCTTCGCGCGAGTGTCCGGCCTGGAGCGTGGCTACGCATCCAGACCGGATCCTGTGGCTGCTCACAAGTCCAGACAGCCACCGGAGGCAGCTGTTGTTTTTCAACTCCTTGCTGGAGTTGTCTCCATGGATCCGCACATCGCACTTATGAAGCTCCAAGTGGAAGTGGTGAGCTATGGTGCTTATGGCGTGCGCCAGAAGCTCGCAGCTCCACGCTGAATTGTGCACCACCACTGGCTCGCTCAAATACCTTCGATTCCACCCAGTCAGGGATTGTCATTCATCACAAATACCCTTACTGTAAAAATACATTTGATTCCACCCAGTCAGGGGCTGTCACTCATCACAAGGTTACCCTTACAGTAAAAAACATATTACCCAATAATGAACCGAGAAGCACGAAAAAAAAACATAGCCGCGTGCTATGATTGCAGTTGTTGACAGAGTAGGTTTAACTAGATTTGCAAAATCCTTGGCAGCCATTGATGTTGATTTTGGAAAACCAAGTTTTGAATGGTCCATGGAGTCGATCACGAGCGTCAAACAAGTTGAGCCGTCAGGTCGAATACCCTCTTGTGACTCTGATCTAAAGGTCCAGTAAGTCACTCTGTCCTTGTATTGTTTTTGGAGGTGATCCTTGTACATGTTCATCTGGGCCCTCCTAGCATAGGGCTCTGATTTGGCCGCCAGCCGACGTAGGATTAGACGGTGCTTTATGCATACAGAGCATTTGCTGCGCTGGCTCTTCGGCCTGATGGCTAGAAGATCTCTGAAGCTCTCCTCCCATACCTCAAGCAGCTTTCAACAAGCGAAGCTGACTTGCATCAAAAAGGCAATCGTTGGCAATCACGCAGTTTAATGATTAGTTTGGCAACCCAATACTCAACAAAAAACGCGATAGGCATTGGAAAAAAAGTGCCGAGGTGCTGCGCAAAACAGTTTTCGCCCAAACTTATGGCCAGTTTCCAACTTGCACAACTCATAATAATTCCCGATAGTTCCGGGAGGGAGGAACTTCATGTTGGGAGCATAGCCCTTGTACTCGGACACCTTGAACAGGTGCCGTGGTCGCTTGCCTCGCCTTCTGAGTTTCTTGTCGTTTGCGCTTCCCGCAACAACCTCCACTACATCCGCTTGCCCTGATGCTTCGGGCAAGGGTTCAGCTAAAGTGTTGTAGGCTTTCTGCAACCACTCCACTATGGGAGGCCTCATGGAACTCAAAGGAAGTAGTCCTGTCCATGCAATGCGCGACATCTCTCCTTTCACTAGCATTTTCCAAACCGTATTCATTGCACAAAACACGCTTGCTAAAAATCATCTTTAGCGTCTCCATGTTTTGACCAACAAATTGCCCATCCTGCTTGCGGAAGAAATCGTTGATCCATAGGGCAGGTTTCGCTCCCTTGAAGCGCTGCAGACCGAAGCCGCCCCATGCGATGCTTTCCCACGCCGAGCAATGATCGGAATGATTTCTGACAGACTGGATGCCCATCAAGTTTCAGCGCTCCTTTCTCGCCAGCTGCTGGCCCCGAAAGCATTGCAAAAACCTGCGCGCAAAGATTTCATCTATGAATGGACCTCAATGTAACCTAAGCGGCCAAAATGCCGCTGATGAGCATCACCTTGTAATTTAATGTTACCCTTGGGGATCACAAAAGCCTGACACTGACAAGTTGCTTCCTCGTCCGCTTCCAGTTTCGGCAAATCAAGGAGGCGCGTCCGAGTCTTGAAGAGTTTCTCCAATTTCGTTGCGTCCTCCTTCCGAGGCCGTCGGCAATCTGGGTTTCGACATGTGCATCTAGTTTTGACCACTTGGAGCAATCTCTGGTTGACCTGCGCAAGGAACTCTTCCCTGCTTGGCTGGCGCTTCCGCTTTGAAACCCTCTGGCGTGCTTCGACCCTAGCTGGAGCTGGAAGCGGTGGCGCCGCGTCATCATCGGATAGGGCGTCCACTTCCACCACTCGCCCCAGTCCCCTAGCTAATCCTGGCTCATCGTCCGACAGCTCGTCCACATTGCGCGGAAGAGCCACCAATTGCTCCATTGCCATGATCACAGCATCATGAAAGGGTTTCGAACCGCTATCAATCAGGAAGTTGCTGAGTGATTTGTCACAAAACGCGCAGCTAAAAAATCAGTCAGTTAAACTCGCAAGGGGGCGCCACACAACACCCAAAACAAAAAACATGAAAGCTGTCTTGTTTTGATCCCAATCATCCAATCACACGGTCAGTGCTCAACACGGGGACGCGCGTGGACGATGTTGGGTTATCCGGTGGAAACAACAGCAACATGGTGGCCCACTGGCTCATTTGTCCTACGGTTGCAACTTCAACGAAGCTTGAACAGGAGGGCGGTCTAGTAGGAAGTTGTTTGCGCGCAGTTTCTAGCGGCGAGCCAGAAATTGTTCAAGTGACTTCGTTTCTCGTTTTTGCCCATAAACCTACTATCTATCCTTTGGTTCCTTCTCAGTTTTAGTTTCCCTGTGGTACCTTCCCAAGGGTCTTCCCAAGCTTTCCTTTAATTTAATCTTGTCACGAGATCTCCCAGCAAAGGCAGCCAGCGCCTTTACCGTGAGATCACCACCGCCCAACAACAGGTAACCCCAAAAACCGCAACAGCAAACGGATTCCATTCTTGTTTCGTGACAATAACTGGCTCAGGTGCCACACCTGGCCAGTGGCTGCAGCAATCCAACAAACCTAAAGGCGACGACAAGCCTTAACAAAGGGGGAACGCACAAGCGTGTGACACGAGCCACCTCCAGCTCACCCCCCCCTTCCCACTTGGCTCAAGGAGCAGCAATAAGCCTGAACCCTCAGATATAACTTCAAGCCCCGGATAGCAGGAACAAGACTTTTATCTGTGACGCATTTGTACGGACTATGCGAGCGCCAAGATCAATGCCTGCCATGGAACCTTCTATGGTAAGTGGTTTGCCTTTAATCTACTTACCGCCACGACTACCGCCTGACATGATCTTGCTCTTGTCTTCAGCCCCGTAGTATGTCTTGTCACCTGGAAGAAAAGGACCTGAAGACATGTTGAGTTTAGCACCCAAGTCACGTCTAACATCATCTGCTTGTTTTGCCTCTAGATAGGCCTTGGTTGCAAGCATCCTAACTGCTTCTATCTTCTTTTGTGGTGTCGGAACATCGGAAGTTAACTGAGAAGGAGTAGCAGTCTCTAAGTTCAGGATGCCTGCAGCCTACGAGTAAATGCCATCTCTAGTGGAGTCACACCACCGTACGTAACGGAGGAATTCCTAGCAAGACAAGCTTGACGGACCAATTGTCGATAAGTGACATCCGCTAGTGCGGGATCGTCTGCCAAAGAATTCACCATCAATGTTACCTGTTTCTTGAAAGGCCATGGTGTTCGTGGTCCTAGTGCAATAGGCCCAATGTTTCTACGAGCATTAAAGTCTTCAAACATGCTGGTTCTACTTACAGAGGAAAGTTGTAGAAACTGTGTCTTGACTGCCTGATACTCGCAGTTTTCCATTGGAATGTTTTGTGCACTTATTGCTGATACTAGGCGTTGTCGCTGTTGCTCATTCAAATCTGCCTGCACAATGAATATCATGGCAATCAAATTCCCAGGTAATGGGAATGCGACTTGATGCGCTTGTCTGGCGGCTTCTGTTCTCTGATTCCAAAATTCTTGCACAGCATCGGGTCTATCTTCTGCATCCATCGCTGCGATTTCAGCACGCTGCTGTGCAGTCACTGTGTTAGTGAACTCGACTGATTGTGGTGCC